>CAMOHE010034921.1:0-19248 GCA_946598075.1 Artocarpus hirsutus | reverse complement strand
ATCTTGTTAAAGATAATATTAGATTGTGTCAAAATATAGAACTTGTCATGTAGGAAACCATGGTGATTTCAGGTCAGAGGACTAGGATAATACTATTGTGATGAGAATCACTTATGACAATTATCCATGTAATATTCTCATAGCGGGCCAATCCAATACATCATTTCTCAAATATGTATCTATGAGTTGACTTAGTATCTCATACACATGATTAGTAAAACATAATCATCAGTCAAACTTCATACTAGTCTTCATTCATTATTATCCAAATAATAATGACTGACTAGGGATAATTTAAAATATAATTCAATTTTCACCTAAGAGTTTTACTATCAAGTCACATACTTAATGACCTTAGGTAGAATTAACTATTCAAAGAATTAGAATAAAAAACAATAATGAAAATGCCTCTTTATTAATAAAATGTAAATGTAATGAAATCAATATGTAGTCATTACATAATTAGCTTAGGGCACATCACTAACATTGTACACGTCTAGATATTACGTACATTACAAGAATGTTGGGCATATACTTAAGCAATCCTAGAAATGATTACTAGATAGCAGCCAAACAAGTCTTGAGATATTTATAGAAAACAAAGGATTATATACTCACATATTGGAAGTTGAAACAGCTTGAGATCATTGGTATACTGACTTTGATTATGCTGGATGTCAAGATAGTATGAAATCTACGCCGTGCTATGTCTACCTTCTGACTAAAGGTGTTGTCTCCTTGAAGAGAGCTAAACAGTCTCTTATAGCCTTTTCTACCATGACGGCAAAATTCATAGTGTGCTATGAGGCGTTCAATCATGGATATTATTCAAAGACCAGTCAAGTTATTTTGTGACAATAAGTCAGTAGTTCTATAGTCTAACAACAATAGCAGCTCGACGAAGCCAAAGCATTTAAAAATAAAGTACTAGTTGTGAAAGAAAGTGTTTAAAGTGGACAGTTGTCTATAGAGCACATCGGTACAAACTCCATGAATGTAGATCTGCTAAGAGATTACCACCCAAAATGTTTCATGAGCACACTGCTCATGTGGGTGTCATGTCTTATAAGAATATTCAGTTTTAGTAGGAGTTTGTAATTTTACATGCTTTTCTAATGTAGACACTTTTCAATTATTTCAGGTTATAGATATTTTTGAGGTTATTTTCTATAGAAATAAAGTTTTGATTTATTCATACTCTGATTTTGGTATGGTTTTTATCTCACTAAGGTTTTTAGATGGATCAATTGGAGATAGGCATGTTAAGATCACAATGCATGAAATTTTCATGCTACAATCTATGCTTGATCTTTGTCATTAATTGTATTGGTTTATGTGATCATTGATGGGTCTAGTTACAATATATGTAACGAAAGTCATTTTAGTTGGTATGGTTAATGGACAAGATTGTTGATATTCACATGATTTTGGTAGCAAAATTCATAAGCTCATAAGGTATAATTTATATTTATAAAGTTGCATATATAGCTCAAGTGGGAGATTGATGGGATTAATTTAATATATGGGCTAATATATTAAATAAATGTGCATTAAAAGCTATCAGATAAGGTTAGCTTAATTAAAGTGATCAATTTGGGTTTTGTACTTTTAATGCATTATTAAGTATAGGCATCCTATATGTAGAGACCAAAATATAATTACTGATTTTATGATGGGCTAAATTAATAATTAAGGATAATTGTTAGAGTTAGTAGTTATATAAAAGAGTTGTAGTCCTAAAGTCAATATGTATGTTATTTTTCTGTCACCCATCTATAGAGAGATTATAGAGGTATTTTTTGAAAGAGGACTTACGTACTAGACTTAAAAGATCCTCATCCTACAAACTTAGGAATCACATCATAATCAATAGATTTAGGTTAGCTTCTACATCTTATGAATTATTTCGGTGATTTGACATAAATGATCTTGGTTGATGATGATTCTCAATGTAAAATTACGTTCTAACAACAAGCGCATGAATTCAAACATCTCTTTCAATCTCTCAAATCTCTCTTTCACTCTCTTTCAAGTTTAAAATTTTACAATGAGGTTGTAAATATGTATGTGAACTAATGTCCTTTAGCCATAATCTCAAATTCTTTAAATATAATAAATCATACATATATGTACATATGTGTATATATATTCCTTGATACTTAGTGACTCCATTTTTTAACACTTAGATACAGTGTATTCAGTTATTTTTGTTGTATATATTTATTCAACATGTTTTTGTTTAAAAATATTATAAAATGAAAACTAGAGACCTATAAGAAAATGATACCAAATAGAATTAAAAAATTATAAAATACTTATTTTTTTAGTTTAAAAAATAAAAAAATATATAGACCTATAAGATTCTGTGCATTTAATTAAATGACAATGAAGACATTAAACTCATGTTATATATATTTTTGATGGAATTAAACTCACACACATACATATATGTATAACATATACCTATTGTTGGCCTAATATCGACACAACACTCTGTGTGGGGGTGCACAGTGGTTGGGTTCCCTGTTCAGCCTCCTACTCTACCTAGCTTCACCTAGTCTGGTCTAATCTACAAGAAGAAAGAAGACCTCAAAGTAAGAAGACATCGGTTTGGTGCCTGCCAAGGTCACTCCGATGCTCAAGTCAGTGTTCTAATAAGGAAGAGCTAAGGGAGAGGCAGACTAGGCAAGGAAAGAATGCCCGTACCTTTGTGGTGGAGTTGATGCTTCTATTTATATAGTTTAGCTAGGATCTGAGTGTGGACCAGTTTTGCCCATGACCTGGGTGTCCAGCGATAGGTGTCATGATCTTTGAAGAAGGAGGATTGTCCAACGAAGGGCTGAGATGGTGCCACATGGTGGTCTTTGGGTATGATCTACTACTATGTGATCTGGTGGGGATTCGACCATTTTGCCAGTTGGGATTGTCCTTCATGGTTGCTTTGGCCAAGTTGGATAGATATTGCTTAGACAAATTATGGGTAGATAGATCCTAGTCGGACAGATCCTGGTCAGACTGATCTTGGTCCAAGTAGGACAAGTCTTGGTCGGACAAATCCTGGTCCTGGTTGAACAAGTCCTGGTCAGATAGACCCTAGCCTTGGTTGGACAGATCCTACTTAGATGGATCTTGGTCCTGGTCGGACAAATCCTAGTCCTGGTCGGACGAGTCATGGTTAGATAGATCTTGGTCTTGGTCAAATAAGTCCTAGTCGAACAGACTTGGTCCTGGTCTGATAGATCTTGCTCGGACAGATCTTGGTCTTGGTTGGATGGGTCCTAGTCTGACAGACCTTGGTCCTAGTTGGACAGATCTTGTTCGGACAAATCTTGGTCTGACGAATCCTTATCCTGGTCAAATGGGCCTTGGTTTTGGTTGGACTAGACCTTTTTGGCCTAATATATGGCTTCTTAGATTAGTTTACTTAGCCAACTTGATTGGGAGCTTAGATTAAAGAGGGTATGAACTTCAGACGTTTTTTTCATCTTAAAGATTTCCCCCAATAGTAGGCCCCCAAGACTTTGGTGATGGAGGTCATCAGCACCAAAGTCTTACTGTGGTTGGGAAATATTTTTCGTGAGCATATCCTTCTTAGACTCTTCGTTCAAGACCTATCGACCATAGCCTAAACCTGGTCTTCTCCGGTCGGCCGTAGCCTTCTTGGACCTGGTTGGACTCTTCGCCCTAGACCTGATGTCTCTTTGTTAGTCATAGCCTTCTTGTACTCTTCGTCCGGGACGTGGTCGGACGTAGCTTGCACCTGGTCTTCTTTGGTCACCTGTAACCTTCTCGTAGAGCTCTTCGTTTTAGACCTGAGGTATTTTTGTTGGTCATAGCCTTCTTGGACACTTCATCCAGGACCTAGTTGGCCGTAGCCTGGACCTGGTCTTCCCTAGTCAACTGTAACCTTCTCGAACCTAGTTGGACTTTTCGTCTTGGACCTGAGGTCTCTTTATCAGTTGTAGCCTTCTTGGACTCTTTGTCTAGGACTTGGTCAGCCGAATCTTAGACCTAGTCTTCTCTGGTCGGCCATAACTTTCTCAGACCTAGTCGGACTCTTCGTCCTAGACTTGAGGTATCTTTGTCAATCGTAGCCTTCTTGGACTCTTCATTCGGGACTTGGTCGGCCGTAGCCTTCTTGGACCTGGTCTTTTCTGGTCGGCCGTAACCTTCTCGGACCTCATCAAACTCTTCATCCTAGACTTGAGGTCTCTTTGTCAGTCATAGCCTTTTTGGACTCTTTGTCCTGGACCTGGTCATCTGTTGCCTAGACTTGGTCTTCTTTGGTCAACCATAACCTTCTCGGACCTGGTCGGACTCTTCGTCCTAGACCTGAGGTCTCTTTGTAGGTATTCCTAGGAATAGTAGCTGGAGAAATGAAGCTGTTGGAAAGGCACTGGGCCTTCCTTGTGGTGCCAAATGTTAATGCCTGAGATCGGCACAACACTACGTGCGGGTATGCACGGTGGTCAGGTTCCCTGTTCTGCCCAGCTCCACGTAGTCTGGTCGAATCTGCAAGAAGAAAGAAGGCCTTAGAGTAAGAAGACACCAATTTGGTGCCTACCAAAAGCACTCCAATGCTTAAGTCAATGTTCTGACCAGGAAGAGCTAAGGGAGAGGCAAAGTAGGAAACGAAAGAATGCCTATACCTTTATGCTAGAGTTGATGCTCCTATTTATAGAGTTTAGCTTAGATTTGGGTGTAGACCAGTTTGGTCCATGACCCAAGTATCCAATGGCAGGTGTCATGATCTCCGGAGAAGGAGAATTGCCCAAAGGAAGGCTGAGATGGTGCCATATGGTGGTCTTTGGATATAATCCACTACTATGTGATCTGGTAGGGATCTGACCATCTTGCTAGTTGGGAACGTACTTCATGGTTACTTTGGCCAAGTCGGATAGATCTTGCTTAGACAGATCCTAGTTAGATAGATCCTAGTCGGACAGATTCTTGTCAGACGGATCCTAGTGCTTGTCAAACGGGTCCTGGTCGGACAGATCCTGGTCTTGGTCAAACAGGTCCTAGTTGGACAAACCCTTGTCCTAGTCAAACAGATCCTATTCAAACAGATCTTAGCCCTGGTCGGATAGATCCTGATCTTGGGTGGACGAGTCCTGATCGGACAGATCTTGGTCCTAGTCGAACAGGTCCTGATCGGATAGACCCTGGTCCTGATCGGACAGATCCTGCTTGGACGAATCTTAGTCTTACTCAGACAGGTCTTGGTTGGACAGATCCTGGTCCTAGTTGGACAGATATTGGTCCTAGTCGGATGGGTCCTTGTCGAACAGGTCCTGGTTTTGGTCGAACGAGTCCTGGTCTTGGTCGGACTAGACCTTTTTGGCCCAATCGATGGCCTTCTCGGATTAGTATACTTTGCCAACCTGATAAGGTGCTTGGTTTAAAGAGGGTATGAACTTTAGATGGTTTTCTCATCATGAAAATTTCTCCTAACACCTATATATATATATATATATATATATATATTATTGAAGGAATTGAGCCCGTATTGATCTTAGTTGCAAATAAATGTGGTTGAACGATATTGTACCACAAAAATTAACGCAAAATCTATACTACAGATGATTAGCTCCGTCAAAACTATGTTCAATGCCCAGTTTTTTTTTCTTTTTTTCCAAAAAGAATCCAAGAAGATGAATTAATCCATTGGTTGAGTATGCTCTTTCCGTACTTCTTGGAAATAATTACTCTCTCCTCTATTTTTTCTCCCTTCGCAGTTACCCATCCCAGCTGTCCGGCCCAAAAAAAGACATGCCATTTACCTTACAAACTTGGATCTTTATACCATGCGCACGGGTCCACAACAACTGTGCAACTCAACCCTTGCCTGTCCTCTAATAGAGAAAAATGGGCATATATTTACACGCTATGGGTAGCGTGCCACGCACGCGTACTACCAAAGGACTTCAAATGCACTTTCGGAGACTGTCGGTCACTACTTTTTTCAATAGTAATTCGAGTAAGGATTACTTATTCTTTTTTCCTTAGGGTTTGTTTGGTGTACGAGGTGAAAATTATATGGTTTAAAACTTTATAGTTTTAAATTATTTGATTTAAATGATAGTTTTAAATTAACGTTTCAAACATAAATAGCTTGTTTGACATTCGTTTGTTTTAACTAATTTTTCAGTTAAAAACAATGTAAGCTCTTACATGCTACAGCTTACATGCTATAGTAAAAACAAAAAAATTACTACAGTATAAAACTCTCACATACTACAATGTTTATAGTTCTAATCAATAGTTCTAACTATCATGTCAAACACCCTAAAAGGTTTAAAACGAGAATACAATATCACACAAAGCTTAAAAGGAAAACTAGTGCTTCAAATATAGTTTATAAAAGAAAAACGACAATGAAAATGATTTTTACTATTATAAATGATTTAAATTATGTGAACTTAAGTAAAGATAAAGTTTAATTTTTAAAAATTTGATCCGTTTAAAACTATCTTTATCATTTAAATTAACTGTAATTATTATTTTATTAAACATTAGTTTGGACCGTTTAGCTAAACGGTTTGAATATCAAACTGGGTTATGGGCGTTTAATTGTTTGATCGTGTACTAGAAGCAATCTCCCTGCTATTTTCCGATGCGGCGGAGCACAAGAGTGGGAGCGGAATAGACAACGGTCTTCTGTAGAGAGTGGGAGCGGAAAAAATAATGGCCTTCTGGAGTCGACTGTTGAGAGAATGACAAGTGGGCATATTTAATATCAAAAGAACATTGCGGCAACTTCGCATTTTCAATACCAAAGCTTTAATGGTGAAAGGACAATCATTCATCCCACGCAATTATTTGTGGTGCTAAAATTTTCAGCCGAAATGTTGTGTTGCTATTTGCCTTATCTATATTCTTTTTCGCTTTGTGAAGTTCTCAAAGGAACCAACATTGAGCTAGAAAATTTTAACTTCAACTTTTATCTGATAACCATTTTAGAAATGAATTTAAACTAAAATTTAAGTTAAAACTCATTTTGTACAATTTTTTTTCATAAAATTTAAATTATTTCAATATAAACTCATACTTTTTTTTACTCATATTCATTTTTCAAACGAGCTGTAAATCTACAATACAACTATTTTAGTTGAGTTTATTAATTAATTTTGCAAATTCATGGCACAAATTACAAAATTTTATAATTTTTTGTTATTTCATATTTTAAATTTGAAAATATAAGCACATCAAAATTAAAACTCAGCATGTAATAATTAATGTATACAGGAAAATTTGTTAAATCTTATTGATTTAAAACTATTTTTATACACTCCACCTCAAAAAATTTAGCTAATCATATTGTCTTTTTGTTTAATAGAGAAAATAGGAGGACAAATTTTAACTAAAAAAGAACACATTCCATAGTAGGCCGCATCAAATTATACAATTATATATGTATACAAATTATATATTTATACAATCCTATAAGAGTCTCAAAGGCTTTGGATTTCGTTCTTTCCATGACAATGAAAAAATATGAGTTGTAATATTATTTTTAAAGCTTAATTTTGGATCTTAAGGTTTACTCTCAATCCATGTCACGTCTAGGGACTGTGTGACTAGCCGCATTCTATCTATAATTTGTAGCGGGTGTCAATCCATGCAATGTCTATGGACTATATGACCAACCACAATATATTTGTAGTGGGTCTCCATGTCAACCGCATTCTATGTGTGATTAATTTGTACACTATGGGACCAACAAAATTTATGCCTATGGACTATATGAGTTCACACATGAAAGAAATAGGGAGCATCTAATAAAGTTTGATCTTTTGTCCGCTGTTACAAATATTTGCACCGCAAAATGCGTGCTTGAAACATGTTTGAATAGCACAAATTGTTAGCTCAAGAATAGCTACTGGGGAGAGGGGTGATTGGGTTTTTAATTTTTTTTTTATGATTATTAGAATTTTATAATTTAATCGCACAAGCAAATAAAACAATGAATAACAAATGCAAGTACCATAAACAAACATAAGTGCTGGTAAAATAAAAGGAGTAATGTAAGAGATATGCGAATGCTATTTGTAGTGGTTCAATAATATGCCTACATCTACTGCCGTAGAGCAAGGCCTTGACTTGACCTCCTCCACCATTTTGATCGTCTTTTTGGCACGATCACTTCAATTACAATTCGATGACTTGTCTACTCGAAACTTACCACAACCTCTTACAATTTGCAATTTTATGGAGACAGGCTAACCAAAACAACCTTGAATTTTATAAAGGCTTCAAAAACCCAATTCACTCAATTTTACAAGTGTTTGAAGTTTAAGCTCACTTCTCACAACTCTTAGAAAGGTTTAGTATATAATATGAAGTATGCTAGGAGATGATTAAGCATACAAAGAGAATTTTTAACAAGTTTGGCCAAAGAATGATTAAAAGCAATGTTGAACACTCAAAAATTGATAGAAGGATGTTACTTAGTGTTCTTGGATCACAAATGACTCAAAAATGAGGCTATTGATAGGCTAGAACTCAAACTAACCGTTTATAGCCATTTCAAGCACATTTGCAGCTAGAGGACTAGCCATTAGACTGGGCGGTTGACCATCATACACATGACGTAGTTGACCGTGCTACTACCAGAACCAGCCCAGGTCAACCGCAGTGCACTAGGCGCGGTCAACCATGCCTCTGGCAGTAGCCTGGGCGCCAATTTTTTTAAAAAGAATTTGAAGATAATTCTATAAACCAATTTAATTTAAAATAGATTTGAAAACATTTCTAACACTAATTTTTTAATCTTGAAAATTTTGTAGTAAGTAAGAACAAGTAAGAAAATTTTTTTATAAGACTTAAAAATTTAAAGATTAAAATGCTTGAAATCATTTTTAGGTTAAAAATCAATTAAAAAATACATTCTTTGAGCCAATTTGTACTTGATAAAAATTTCATGCATGCCCAACATTATTCAAGCTTAAAAATAAAACAAAAACCTATTCCTCATGCTTGTTGATACCATTTCTTTCAATCTCATGCTCTTAGTAAATTTGATACATCTTCTCTTTGATTTTTTCTAAGACTTGATGTGACAGCCAGAAGTTAATTAAATGATATTAGAATGTAAGATGATGGATTAGTATGCCATAATGAATATTTTAAACTTAATTAGACCATTTTGTGGAAATTTTTGAATCTATATTGTTTGAATATTTTAATACCTTTAAATACCTTAAAGTTGCTTTTAATTGTTTTTTTTGAATTTTGAAATAAAAATGATTTGTTAAAAGACTCGTTTTATGAAGCCATGGGTGGCACAAGATTTTCACACATAGAAACGCCTATTTTTCTCTCTATTTAAACCTCACACTCTCTCTCTCTCTTCATTCACTTTCTCTCTCGTTCTCTCTCGTTCTCTCAATTCTCTCTCTCCCTTTCTTGTTTTCTCTCTTTAAATTTTGAAAACAAAATCGATTTCAAGCATTGGGTTAGCGGATTGGAGGCTCGGGAACTCGATTGGACGATTTCAAACTCGTTTTAAAGCTTCAATTCGAGGTTAGTTTTTAAATTTCAAAAGTTTTTCTATTTTTTAAATTTTCTTGCATTTTGATGTTTGAGCTCGTTTGAGCTTAGAAAAGATTTAATCTAGGTTAGAGTAACTTAGAATAACTAGAATTGAAACTTTGTTTGATCAAAAACGGATTGAAATCAAAATTTTTCATTTTTCCTCTATTTTCTCTATTTTTGGATTTTTGTGAAAATCTTGCTTAAATCTTGTTTTTATGAGTTGAAAAGTATTTAATAATGTCTATTTATCAATTTTGATCATTACCCATTCCTGAGAACTAAGAAAAACAAATCGGATTGAAGATTGGGACTCTGGAGGCCGAGAACCCGTGCTTGAAAAATTCTAAAATTTTTTCAGATCGACAGGCTGAACTTCATGTTCGGCAGGCCAGATTCAAAGGATCGGCAGGCCGAATTCATACCACCGGTAGGCCGCACTTGGAAATGTTCGGCTGACTAGACTTGGTTTTCTGGTAGGCCAAACTGTGTAGTTTGGCCGGCCGAACCAGGGCGACTGGCAGGCCAACCAGGCATTGAGTAATTTTTGTGATTTTTACCCGTTTTCACTCTTTTGAACCCCGATTGGGATTCCAACTTTATAAAATGATTTTATAAACCTAAATGGCACACTAGGACACCATGAGATGATTTAATATCATAGGATACCTCGGATTAGATATTAATAGACCTAGTTTGTATTTAAGGTTGTGCGTGAATCCGCGGAGCTAATGTATAGCAGACCGGGATTACGGTATGAGACACCGGCACGAGTATTGAGGTAGGACTTCTACCCCTTCTTTGGTAGCCAATTATTAAATGTTTGGGCCTCAAAGTGATTTTTAATAAAATGTTTTTCAATGATTGGTTAAAAAATGATTTCTTGTAACTATTTTCTTAAATAGTAGATTGAGGTGTTTTCATAATAAACCTCATAATAAATGTTAATAATTATATTTGGTAAATAGAAATTTTAATTATAAAAAGATATATGGGCATGATGCCATATCAGAGATTGGGTCGTGTAGTGAACGACCTTGGGGGCAGGTCCTGAAATCCAGCTGGGCCACTTTGGTGGTAAATATCATGGTTTGCCCAAGAAAAGAAAATAGTATTCTTTCTGGTCGACCTATTTACATTGTTTTGGTAAGATAAAGTTTTTGTTAAATTTCCATCTATCTATTTAATTACTTATTCTAATTCATTTTCTATGTCTTTATTCGATTTATGAAATTTATTTTAAAGTTAAATATTTTCAAAATATAGTCCTATTGAGTCTTTCGCTCACGTTTTATTTGTTTTAACATCTTACCCCATAGGTGATTATTAGCTTAGGATCGGAAAAGGATCCGCTGACCGGACTTGCGACCAATAGAGGATTTTGGGTAGGTTGTATTACAATAATTCAAGGCATGTAAACTCTTAACTCTCTTTTCTTTGGACTGTGGTTGTATTGTAATATTATCAATACTGCGTGTGTGCACAATATGTGGGCCAGTGGGACCCATACTCACTTCACCCAATACTAAATTGTTTTACTTGTTTAAATATTATGATTGCTCATCACAAAAGATTTTAAAATTATCACATTTTTATTTATAAAATTAATTCTAAAACCCTGTTTTTAACTAAATCCTTGTTTAATTAATTTAATTAATCTACCATGTCACCTCTCGTACTCTGGGGCATGACAGAATGGTATCAGAGCTCAAGGTTATGAACCTTGGAAATTGTGCACACATAGGTATGACAATGAAATACCACTGACAGTCTAAAATTTTGTTTTTAGAAGTGAGAGAATGGCACCTAGACGTCATTCGACAGCTGATACCGAGTTTGGAAATGATGAAGGCATGATGAGGGCTATGTTTGCTGCATTTCAGCAGATGACAACAAGGGCAAGACCTGATGATTCTGAGGCTAGTCGTCGGCATTCATACTTTAAGGAATTTCAGCATGCATCAGTACCGACTTTTGATGGAAATGGGGACCCGTAGGTGGCAGAGTATTGCCTAAACTCGATCGTGAAGCATCTGGATACTCTCGGTGTGCCAGCGGAATATCGTGTGGAGTTTGCGGCATATAAGTTTGAAGGTAGTGCTAATACCTGGTGGAAGCAAGCAAAGCATCTCGAAAACAATGGTAACATTTGTTGGGACAGGTTTGAGGAGTTGTTCTATGACCGACACTTTTCGTAGGGATACGAGGACCAAAAGGCGGCAGAATTTTATAGGTTGCAGCAGTGCAATTTGTCAGTTCGAGAATATGAAGCAAAGTTCAATGAATTGGCTAGGTTTGCTCCCTCAGCAGTGGCATCGGAGCGTGAGAAGTGTATCAAATTTCAGGAAGGACTTAAGGCTCCTATTCGACGACAGATAGTAGCTCTGCGACTCTAGAACTTTGGAGAGCTTGTGTCATCAGCAATATCAATGGAAAATGATTATACGCAGTATTGTGAGAATCGAGCCAAGACGTTAGGAGGACCACAGATGAGCGGCAGGAGGAGCGTCAGCAATCGACCAACTCTGGGAAAGGACAAGCAAGGTGGCATGAATAGTGGCAACAACGGTTCATCCAACAGTAGGCGCAGCAACCCCTATAGCTTCCATTGTCATTATTGCCAGCAGCCGAGACACATCAAAAGGAATTGCCCAATCAGGAGTGCTCGCCTAGGATTCCAGACTAGAGAAGGAGCTAGTCGTCAGCCTCAACTTCAGACGCTGCCTTAGCCACAACAGTATCCTCAGCTTCCATTCCATCAGTTATCTCCTCAGCAACTGTCATATCTAGTGCATGGATACCAACCGCAGAACTTTCAGCATAAGGTCCCTCAGTATCGAGCGTCGAGTATAGCTAGCGTGCAGTCGTCATCATCGCAGCAGTATCAACCAGTTAACCCAAGATCTAGTAGTGTTAGTAGAGGAAAAGGGAAATCTCCAATACAGGTTCACACAATGACATCAAGGAGTTCAGATGCCCAAGAAAGTAACGCAGTTGTCGATGGTACGATCATGGTTTCTTAGTCTTTAGCACACGTGTTGTTTAATACTGGTGTCACTTATTTTCTCATTTCGAGCTCTTTTGTACATGCCTTGGGATTAGAGATAGAAGAGTTTGATGAACCCTTGGTTATAACTTCACCCTTGGGGCACGTGTGTGTGAATAATATTTGTAAAGCTTGTAAAATAAAGATTGGGGATGAGATTTTGAAAAGTGATTTGATTGTAATCCCCATGAGAACCTATGATGTAATCTTAGGGATGGACTGGTTATCTAGATATAATGTAGTGGTAGACTGCCAACTTAGGAAAGTAACCCTAGTGTCTGATAAGGGGACGGTGATCACTCACTAGGGTGGTGGTGATTGGTTAATGAGTGAGCGTCATGTTAGAACGTGTCTCGGAGGGCGAAAGAATGTAATTTGTTATGCTGTCTTCATGGATTTAGAAGGAAAGCCCAGTGTCTCGAGAGGACGTACAGTGATTCCAGTGGTAGAAGAATTTGAAGATGTCTTTCTCGACGAGTTGCCAGGATTACCACCGCATCGAAAAATCGAGTTTGGTATTGAATTATTTCTAAGAACAGCACCGATTTCTGTGACACCTTATCGGATGGCACCGACAGAGATGAAAGAACTTAGGAAGCAACTTCAAGAACTTGCTGATAAGGGATACATTTAGAATAGTACATCATCATGGGGAGCACCGGTTTTGTTTGCAAAGAAGCATGATGGAACTCTCAGGTTATGCATAGATTATCAGTAGCTGAATCAGGTCACAGTGAAGAATAAGTATCCTCTGCCCAGGATCGATGAGTTGTTTGATCAGTTGGGAGGTTCGTGGTACTTCTCAAAGATAGACTTGAGGTCAGGATATCATCAGCTTAGGATTAAGGAAGAGGACATTCCTAAGACAGCTTTCAGGACACGATATGGACATTTCAAGTTTCTAGTGATGTCGTTTAGATTAACGAACACTCCGGCAGCATTCATGGATTTGATGAACAGGATATTCAGGCCTTACTTGGATCAGTTTGTGATTGTGTTCATCGACATCTTGGTTTATTCTAAGACTTGAGAGGAGCATGAGCAGCATCTCAGGATCGTGCTTCAGACTCTACGAGAACATCAGTTGTATGCCAAGAAGAAAAAGTGTGAGTTTTGGTTGACAGAGGTCAAATTTCTAGGTCATGTCATTTCTGAGCAAGGTATCTCAGTGGATCCATCTAAGATAGAAGCCATTATGGAATAGGAACGACCACAAAATGTAGAGGAGATCCATAGTTTCTTGGGACTTGCAGGATGTTATAGGAAATTCGTAAAGGACTTTTCGAAGATAGCAGCACCGTTGATGAGATTGATTAGAAAAAATGTCAGGTTTGAGTGGGATGAAGAATGCGAGTTTGCCTTTCAAGAATTGAAGAATCGGTTGACTTCAGCTCCAGTATTGATCATTTCCAGTAGTGATGAGTCGTACGAAGTTTATACGGATGCTTCAAGATGTAGACTTGGATGCGTGTTAATGCAGCATAGACGTGTAGTAGCGTATGGATCAAGACAGTTACATCTTCACGAGCGAAATTATCCTACTCATGATTTGGAGCCCACGGCGGTGATTCACGCGTTGAAGATTTGAAGATGTTATTTGTTTAGGGCAACATTTTAGGTTTTCTCCGACCACAAGAGTTTGAAGTATTTGTTTACCCAGAGGGATTTGAACTTGAGGCAGCGAAGATGGATGGAGTACATGGAGGATTAAGATTTTGCATTGCAGTATCATCTTGGGAAAGCTAACGTCATCGCGGATACGCTCAGTCGAAAATCTTCAGGGATTCTTACTTGTTTGGCTCTTGAAGATTGGAAAAGGGATGCGACAGTAAGTGAGTTTGGGCTACAGTATCCTGAAGACTACGATCGCATTTCGGTCTATCACATGGAGACGACCCCAGCTCTTAATCAGATGGTGAAGCAGAATTAGTGGCAAGACCAGCACCTTTAGGGAATCTAGATGCGAATTCAGAACGGAGAACAGTTCGAAGAATGGAGGATACATGCAGATGGATCATTGTATTTCAGGGAGCGTCTAGTGGTTCCAGCTATTGCAAAAGCGACCAAGGCCATAATGGACGAAGCTCACAAGTCTCAGTTTGCCATTCATCCAAGGAGTACGAAGATGTATCGTGACTTGAAGAGACACTATTGTTGGAGAGGTATGAAAAAGGATGTTCGAGAATATGTGGCCAAGTGTGCGACTTGTCTTCAGGTGAAGGCCGAGCATCAGAAGCCAGCAGGTCAGCTTCAGTCACTTCTTATTCCAGGGTGGAAATGGGAGCATGTAACGATGGATTTTCTTAACGGATTGTCAAGGACATAGCAGCAGCACGATGCGATTTGGGTCGTGGTTGACAGGTTAACGAAGTCAGCTCATTTCATTCTATTTAGATCGACGTGTTCGAGGAGGATTCTTAGGGAGTTGTATCTGCAGAACATAGTAAGATTGCATGGAGTTCCTTTGTCCATCACATCAGATAGGCATACCAGGTTTAATGCCAAATATTGGAAGAGCTTTCAGGAGGTCATGGGTACATATTTAAACTTTAGCATGGCATTTCATCCTCAGACCGATGGGCAATCTGAGCGGGTTATCCAGATCCTCTAAGATATGTTGCGTACGTGCGCATTAGACTTTGGTGGAACTGAAAGAAGTACTTGCATCTAGTGGAGTTCGCATACAACAACAGCTATCAATCGAGTATTGGTATGGCACTGTTCGAAGCATTGTATGGACGACCGTGTCGATCGCCAGTGTGTTGGGCCGAACTAGAAGATAGAGTTATCCTTGGGCCAGATGAGATTCGCGATAGCAACGAGAAGATTGTAGTGATTTGAGATCGACTAAAAGCAGCTTAGAGTCGGCAGAAGAATTTTACGGATAGAAGACGTCGACCTTTGGAATTCGAGGTTGGAGACTTTGTACTTTTGAAGGTATCACCTCGCAAAGGCATTTCGTGATTCAAAGTAAAAGGGAAGCTCACACCGAGATATGTTGGACCTTTCGAGATCACTCAATGTGTTGGTGTGGTTGCTTATCGACTCAACCTTCCTCTAGAACTTTCACTTGTACATGAAGTATTTCACGTATTGAAGCTTCAGAAGTGTCCACCTAAGCAGGATAAGATCATTCCGTTCCAGGACATACAGATTCAAGAAGACACTACGTATGAAGAAGTGCCGATCTAGATCATCGATCGTAAAGTGATTAGTTTGCATCATCGTGAGATTTCATTAGTTAAGGTTGTGTGGCAGCATCACGGGGCTGATGAAGCCACTTGGGAATTAGAGTCAAGTATGCAAGAGTTGTATTCGCATTTGTTTTGTTCTTGAATTGATCTGTAAATTTTGAGGACAAAATTTCTTTTAGGGGTGGAGAGTTGTAACACCCAGAAGTTAATTAAACGAAATTAGAATGTAAGATGGTGGATTAGTGTGACATAATGAATATTTTAAACTTAATTAGACCATTTTGTGGAAATTTCTGAATCTATATTGTTTGAATATTTTAAAACCTTTAAATATCTTAAAGTTGCTTTTAATTGTTATTTTTAAATTTTGAAATAAAAATGATTTGTTAAAATACTCGTTTTATGAAGCCATGGGTGGCACACGATTTTCACACAGTAAAAACGCCTATTTTTCTCTCTATTTAAACCTCACACTCTCTCTCTCTCTTCATTCACTTTCTCTCTCATTCTCTCTTTCTCTCGGTTCTCTCTCTCCTCTCTTTAAATTTTGAAAACAAAATCGATTTCAAGCTTTGGGTTAGAGGAATGGAGGCTCGGGAACTCGATTGGATGATTTCAAACTCGTTTTAAAGCTTTGATTCGAGATTAGTTTTTAAATTTCAAAAGTTTTTCTATTTTTAAAATTTTCTTGCATTTTGATGTTCGAGCTCGTTTGAGCTTAGAAAAGCTTCAATCTAGGTTAAAGTAACTTAGAATAACTAGAATTGAAACTTTGTTTGATCAAAAAGGGATTAAAATCAAGATTTTTCATTTTTCCTCTATTTTCTCTATTTTTGGATTTTTGTGAAAATCTTGCTTAAATCTTGTTTTAATGAGTTGAAAAGTGTTTAATAATGTCTATTTATCAATTTTGATCATTACCTATGCTTGAGAATTAAGAAAAACAGATCTGATTGAAGATTGGGACTCGGGAGGCTGAGAACCCATGCTTGAAAAATTCTATAATTTTTCCAGATCGGTAGGCCGAACTTCATGTTCGGCAAGCCGGATTCAAAGGATCGGTCAGTTGGATTCATACCACCGGTAGGCCAAACCTAGAAATGTTCGGCCGACCGGACTTGGTTTTTCGGTAGGCCAAACTGTGTAGTTCGGTCGGCCGAACCAGGGCGACCAGCAGGCCGACCGGACATGGTGTAATTTTTGTGATTTGCATCCGTTTTCACTGTTTTGAACCTCGATTGGGATTTCAACTTTATAAAATGATTTTATAAACTTAAGTGGCACACTAGGACACTATGAGATAATTTAATATCATAGGATACCTCAGATTAGATACTAATAGACCTAGTTTGTATTTAAGGTTGTGCATGGATCCGCGGAGCTAACGTATAGCGGACCGAGATTACGGTATGGGACACCGGCACGAGTATGAGGTAGGACTTCTACCCCTTCTTTGGTAGCCAATTTTTAAATGTTTTGGCCTCAAAGTGATTTTTAATAAAATGTTTTTCAATGATTGGTTGAAAAAGGATTTCTTGTAACTATTTTCTTAAACAGTAGATTGAGGTGTTTTCATAATAAACCTCATAATAAATGTTAATGATTACATTTGGTAAATAGAAATTTTAATTATAAAAAGATATATGGGCATGATGCCATATCAGAGATCAGGTCGTGTAGTGAATGACCTTGGGGGCAAGTCCTGAAACCTAGCTGGGCCACTTCGGTGGTGAATATCATGGTTTGCCCAAGAAAAGAAAATTGTATTCTTTCTGGTCGACCTATTTAAATTGTTTTGGTAAGATAAAGTTTTTATTAAATTTCCATCTATTTATTTAATTACTTGTTCTAATTCGTTTTATATGTCTTTATTCGATTTATGAAATTTCTTTTAAAGTTAAATATTTTCAAAATATAGTCTTACTGAGCCTTTCGCTCACGTTTTATTTGTTTTAACATCTTAGCCCATAGGTGATTATCAGCTTAGGATCGGAGAAGGGTCTGCTGACTGGACTTGCGACCAATAGAAGATTTTGGGTAGGTTGTATTACAATAATTCAAGGCATGTAAACTCTTAACTCTCTTTTCTTTGGACTGTAGTTGTATTGTAATATTGTCAATACTGCGTGTGTGCACAATATATGGGCCAGTGGGACCCATACTCACTTCACCCCATACTAAATTGTTTTACTTGTTTAAATATTATGATTGCTCATCACAAAAGATTTTAAAATTATCATATTTTTATTTATAAATTTATTTCTAAAACCCTGTTTTTAACTAAATCATTGTTTAATTAATTTAATTAATCTACAACGTCACCTCCCGTACTCCGAGACGTTACACTTGATGAATTTCTTCCAATTATCTTGAGATGCTAAAAAAATATTAAATAACTCTACACACTCAAAATAAATTATCAACACCTAATAATTAATTGTTTATTGTTATTTTAAAAAAGAAATATTACGTCTGAAATCTTGAAGCCAACGCAAATAAAGCGCTACTTCTGCTACAAGTACAAGGTAGTTTGCTCTTGATAAGGTACAAAACACGTTTCTCAATCAAATTTTATTTATAATCTATCTATAATATAACATACACATACACGCACATATATAGCATAATTAGATTAGTGCACGCTCTTTCACGTTTAACTGTTCTGTACTTTTTGTTTTTCTATTTTGTTTGGTAGTGCTTTGCTCTTTAAGAACTAATGCAAATTACCTTGACATTTTTATTGCTTTTTTATTTAAATTTCTCCTTCAAATGAAACACCAGATGACACGGGGGCGCAACCGTTGACGTAATACTGATCATCTATTGCGTGAATTAGACGGCTAAGCATTTGCCACATGGCAAGCTCTAAGAAATTCAAATTTTTGTGATTTTTTTTCATTTGTTGTCCAATTTTATTCTTTTTGACACCGTTTTAATCTATTTTATAAATAAAAAAATTTGTAAACAGTTTTAAATTCATGGTTTTACAATAGGACACTTATGAAATCACTCATACAATACATATATATTGTAACACTCTGAAGTTAATTAAATAGAATTAGAATGTTAAATGGTGAATTAGTGTGCCATGATAAGTGTTTTAAACATAATTTGATTACTTTGTGGAAACCTTGTGCTAATTACTTTTTGATGATTTTTGATTGTGTTTTTTATTGTTAATTTAAGTTTTAATAAAACAATTTGATTTGAAAACAGTGTGTAGTTGCTCACAGCTTTGGGAAACTACTTTTCTCTCTCTTCTTCTATTTATTTCACTTTCTCTCTCTTTCCTCTCATTTTCTCTCGCTCATTCTCTCTCTTCTCTTCCCCTCTCTCGGGTTCCCTCACTCTCTCTCATTCTCTCTCTAAAATTTTGAAACAAATTCTATTTTCAAGCTTCGGGCTAAGAGATCGAAGGCTCGGGAACAAGATTCAACGACAAAAACAACGTTTTCAAGCTTTGATTCGAGGTTA
>CAMOHE010034917.1:0-12222 GCA_946598075.1 Artocarpus hirsutus | reverse complement strand
GTAATTATCTAGAAGAGAGTAGAAACGAGAAAAAGTAGGCTTCCTGAATATGTCTTCATTCAGCCAGGTAAATAAGCTCCCTTTAGCCATGTCTTCCTTGTGGTAGACCTTCTTTCCTTCTCCACAGTCAATTTCATAGTCCTTGCCAGGTGCCAGACGGTTTGTATCAAGTTCCCATAGTTTGCTGCATGCTTGTGAGAGGTCAGAAAGCTCTTCTTCTGTTGGCTCTAGACAAGAGCCAATTTCAGCCTCATCTGTGTATTTTTGCTCACCTGGCGGCCGTTTGTATCCATTCCGGTTATCCTTCAGAACCTGTTGATTTGTCATTTACTGTCAGTAACATTATGAGGTACACACTTTAAACTGCACAAAATCTGAATGTCATTATATTGCTCAATGAACACGAAAGCATAAGCACAAGTTGTGGATGTATAAAATAGGTATTTCTGACATAACTGTGTCATTGCTCCTCCCATAAATTGAATGGGGGATAGAATTTATGTTCCCGATTATGTTCTCGATTATAACATGCAACTAAGCATGATTTATTACTAATACCCATTGGGTAGTGTTTTCAAAATAGTTTTGTTTTACAAAATGAAAACTTTTGAGGAATGGTCCTAAGAGTGTTAGAATTTTGGCCTCAAAAGCCATGCAAAAACATTTCCAAGAACACTTAAAAGAACAATACCAAACAGAGGTGCCATCACCAAATCATATGCTGTAGACATGTACATAAACCTTTCAATGTGTGAGATAGGGAAAGAACAAACCTTGTGTGGTCGCCTTGGGGGCTTTTCGCCAACAGTCTTCCGACCCTCAGTGTTATTTTCATCATCCTCCTGTATAAATAGTTGAGAGAACAAAAGAATGATTACACAGTTCAAAATGGACTCCACTAAATTAATGTACATGAACCACTAATGAAAAATGAACCTTTCTACTCCAATGGCTTTGCTCATAACAACTTTGCCCATAATCATCTCCACCCTTTTCGTACTTCTCATGAGGAATCTGGATTTTATATACAAAAAAGAACAAGAAGATACTCAGGAAACGATGAAACACGAGAGAACTTAGGATTCTCATCTTGCCGATCATGAACGATGTAAAACCTAGAAACCACAATATTTATTTTCCTTTAGTTTCAAAATATGACTTGGGCTAAGAAGAGTTCCTCATTACTGATGTTAACAGCAGTGGATAACACTCTAAGGTCCAATAACTGGTAAAAGAAAGGAACTTTTCTCATGGCACCCCATCTGATCTGATCATGCGGTTTATGATCATGGAGAATTCTATTTTGTCATAAGAATTCTAACAACTAGTTATGAAAAATGCTAGCTTCTGAAACGAATACCCCAAAGGCTGATTCCCGTCAATTGAATTTCTTCCAAGAGAGGCTGAGGGAATTCCAACATCAAAAAGGTGAATAAAGGCTTCTAGGAGCACTCCAATGTAGTGTCATAACCAAATTTTACCATTTGAGTTTGATATGCTAAATTCTGGAATTTGATTCCTGCTGGATGATGTATTAATCTTTTGATTTAATCACCACATCGTTGTTATTTTCAAATTATCTTAATATTAAACTTTTATGAGTTTCAAATCTTAATAATTATAATAAAATAAAATATGACACTTAAAATGACATTATGTATTGCAGCACAAAATAGAATGACATATGACATGTGCTATTTACACATTTTTTAGTGACAAAGATAATGTTGACATGGGGCAAGTTTGGCATGACCATGGAGAAGCAAGTAGACCCTATGAATTAGAGCTTTAATTTTTTTAATTTAATTGAAATTAATAAAAACAAATGTGTTGTGAGAAAAAAAAAGAAGTAAAATACATATATTTTTTTGTTATATATTTCCATAACAATTTTATATATACTTTACTAAATCCCTACAATTTTGCTTCTGATCTTTATAACAGCTTGGAAAAAAAAATTTAACAAACGTCTTCCTAGATTATATAGGTTAGAGAGGGAGAAAGAACTAAAAATTAAGAAGATAGTGGTGGGTGAGGAGGGTTCCATTCCTAACTGAAACTGTAGATTTAGAAGGAAATTAAATGATCGGGAATGTGAGGACTTCATAGATTTGTTGAGCTTCTTGCAAAATTTTTCATTAGATAGCTCGCTTCCTGACTTAAGAGTTTGGATTGTAGATTCTTTGGGGTTTTCTTGTAACCCTTTCTTTTGATTTTTGAGTCAGTGCCCAAACCATCTTTTCGTTGTACCCTTTGAATTCATTTGGAAATCTAGAGGGATTAAGGTTCTTTGGGGATTAAGGTTTTTGCTTGGTTATTTTTCCATAAGAAATTGAACACCTATGATTTAGTGTAGAGAAAATACCCTTTCATTGCTTTGTCTCCCAGCTGGTGTGTCATGTACAGGGGGAATGAAGAATTGATGGATCATTTATTCCTCCACTGTAAGATGGCCGAAATGCCATGGTCTAAGGTTTTTGGGGCAGCTTCGCTTTCTTGGGCAAGCCTTGCCCAAAGCAACTCGTTGCTGATAGAAAAGTTATTTGGGCTTGGAAAAGGAAGGAGAGGCAAAACAATGTGGTGAGCAATGGTTCTAGCTACGTTATGAGTTATATGGCTTAAGAGAAACCAGAGGATCTTTGAAGAGAAGGAGATGAGTGGTAAAGATTTGTTTGAGAAGGCTAAGTTTTTGGCCTCTCTCTAGGCATCCACAAATACGTCTTTTGAGGACTTCCCCTTATTCTTGATTCTGTAACGTTGGAGGGACATTTTGCTTTAATTGTTTTAGCTTGTGTTTTCTTGTATTTTGTGGGTAGGCTGGTGAAGAGAATTGGCCTCGGTCAGTTTTTGCTAGGTGTAGTGATAGTGTTTCTAAGCGAGTCCTATACTATTTATACAGTCTACGCTTTGTATTTTGTCTGTATTTTGTTGTGATGGCTCTCTCAACCATCCGTTTTTTGTACAAATTTTATTCACTCAATGAAGACCGCTTATTATAAAAAAAAAAAATTTGATTATGTTTTTTTTTTTAGTATTTGATTATGTTTTGTTCCTTATGAAAGTGCTTGATTATATTTCTAAGCATATTATAATACGTTTTGTTTTTCTTAAAAAAAAGGTTGTTAAACGTGTTGTTTAATTTATTTTAATTTGTTAAAAAAAAATGTGTAGATTAAAAATTATGTATCATTACTAAGGTTAATTTAGTCTTGTTAGATTATAAAAGCAAAAACTACATCATTTGTACTGTTTTTCAACTTTTGTTGGTGGGCAACCGTTTTTAAAAACAACTTTATAGAATTTATCAAATACTCTAAACTATCGTTCGATGGTCACAGAAGTTAAAAACAGTTCTCGGATGCAGTGCCAAACGGCCCATTGTAATTTGCAGGATATGCTCAAAGGCATATATTTTCCTTCGGCTTATTTTCTTTGGCCTACCTGCCAAAAGAAGTTTTTTTTTTTTTTTCCTTGGATAGACGCTTCTTTCTTTGGTACGACAGATATACCAGGAAGATGTACATTCCAGCAAATGAGATCATAAATTTAAGAAATTGGTCTAGACTAATTTAACTAAAAACCTCACAATCACGAATCCAACTACTCAAATAGACTAGCCACAAAAAAAAATCTAATAATGACCAGGGAAAACAAAATTCAGAGCAAGAGAACACAATTACGAATAGAAGAAAAAGGAACCCACTCTTTGATTATGCCTTGAAGGTCTCGAATCGACATTTGGCAGCTCCTTGCTCCCGAAATGACTTTGTTCCTGCAAACCAAAAAACAATCACAAAGTCGCTTCAATTGCGATCAAATCTCACGCTTCATCCAAATCAATCAAATCCAATCCACTCTAATCCAAACCAGACCTTGGCGTTCCACTGGTTCCGGCCGTAGCCATGAGAGCGGCAATCACTGCTCTGCTCATCATTGTCCTGCTCACCAGAAACCACCTACGCGTACAATCTCCGATCAGCGGACGATCAGAACCGTAAAATCAGAAGAAATAATAGCAGAAAATCACAGAAAACGAAGATAACCAACCTCCGCCCAAGCGGATCTGGAACGTTCATCACTCTGTGGCCCCGACTCATCGCGCTGATCGTCGACCTGACCGACCGCCACGTCGATCAAGCCCTTAATCAGACCGTCCATTCTCTGGTTCTAGAGAGATAGTGAAAATGAAGGTTTTTTTAGAGAGAGAGTGAAGATTTGCAGTAATTGAAGTTGGACATGTGGTTGAATAAAAGGATCGAGGTCATTGGCGGGAAAGTGGCAGTTTCGTAAAATACAGAAAAAAATATATATGAACGCCGGCAAAGGAGGGCGAGTGCGTAAGTGGTAGTTTCGTAAAATACAGGAAAAAAAATATATGCATGCCGGCGTAGGAGGGCGGGTGGGTAAGTGGCAGTCTCGTAAAATACAGAAAAAAAAAATATATATGAATGCTGGCAAAGGAGGGCAAGCGGGTAAGTGGCAGTTTCGTAAAATACAGAAAAAAAAAAAGGAACGCCGGCGAAGGAGTTCGAGTGCGTAAGTAGTAGTTTCGTAAAATATAAAGAGAAAAAAAAAAAAAAAAAGAATGCCGGCGAAGGAAGGCGAGTGGGTAAGTGGCAGTTTCGTAAAATATAGAAAAAAAAAATACGAATGCCGGCAAGGAGTGCGAGTCCGTCGACACGTGTCATGGACAGTGTAGTTTCTTTGGTCCGTACGTGCTTTGACTTTTTTATTCCAGATATTTTGGTGCAAGATGCGAATCTCCACATCACAGTTTGTATTATTTTGTTTATCTTGATTTTTTTTTTTTTTCGTTTCAAGAGTATAGTATAGAAACTTTCCGATTAGACAGCATAGAAACTTTCAGGAGGGCTTTATTTATTTATTTTTATTTCTTATTATTTTTTGAGGAGTGGCTTGGATTTATTACTATTGTAGGCAAGTAGCAGCTAAAATGTACGTGTGATATTTTTTAAGTTTATTATTTTGGTATCTGTGTTTTCTAGTATTGATATTTTGTTGTTTGAAAAATAAAAAAATTGTATCTATGGTGATTCAATCTTTTTTTTCAGGCTTCTCAATTTTTTTTTACACTTTTTTCATCCTTATTTTTTTCCTTCTCATTCCCTTATTTTTTTTTGTTCTTCCTTCTTTTTCATTTGTATCTTCCGTGTTTCATTTCTTATTCTCACCTTTTTCTGTTTTTTTAAAGTGTGTATCATCAAAATATAATTCTTTTCTCATTGCATATTGTTTAACAGCTTCTAAAATATTGTTTTACCAAACACGGCCTCTAAATTTTGATCATGTTCCATTCTTTATAATTTTTTATTGCCTTGATCAATTTAGTTCCTAGATATTTCTCTACTTACAGTTTTTTTCCCAATGACATTCTAAATTACTATTTGCATTATGATTGTCATTCTCTTTATGTTGAAATATTTTCTCACATTTGTCTCTTTAAATAGCCTTCCTAACTATTCTTTTCCCATAATTTCTAATGAATATATATAATTTTGCTGACTATTTTTCTTTAAAAAAATATTTTGATTCAAACGTGCATGTGATCAATTCATTTACTTTTTTGTTTTCAATCTTAAAACTTCTTTTTGTTCACTAAATTAAACTACTAGGAGAAGAATAAATAAGCAAAACTAAATTTTAGAAAAAATTTTAAATATTGGTATAAAAAAAATGCAAGAAATCCATGCAAAGTGCGCGTGCTTATGACTTGTTTTTGTAAAAACATTCCTTTTAGCATTATTACACCTTGTTTTCGTTCAAGAAATAAAAGTGTGCATTTTTACAATTTGTAACCCTGTTATATTTCCTTTCATCCAAGGAAATAAAAAGTCTGGAATTCAGAAATAATAGATTTGCAGCCAAAAACTTCAACTTGACACTGCCAAAAAATTGTCTATACAATTCCAGTGAATAAAATGTAAAGGCGGTATATCATCAAAAGAACAGCAGTTTTCTATATGGCTCATAACTAGTAGGCCAAAGTGAGGTCCTAAAATTTTTCTACAACAAACCGTATCTGCAACAATTATGACAGCAGAAAGAAACAATTATAACAGCAGAAAGCTACTATAGACACTGTACAAATTATAGAAAGCGTCCGATATCACATGGGCAAAGTTCTTTCATCATCAATCAAAACGAAGAGGGCCCTCCTAGCGCAAGAGCAAGAAAAAGGAAGGCAAAATGAGAAAAGCAGGTCTTCTAAACGGTGATATACAGTTCATTGAGATTTCAACGATTCCAACACAGGCTGAGGGTCATCATGAACCCTTGTAGGCTTCCAGTCGGAATCTTCCTTGCTTTGTCTTGGAGCAACAAAGTGAAGAGCATCGCTTTTAACTTGATAGAAATGGCATGCCCGAGGGTAATCTTCTGGAGCAGACCAAACCTTTTGCTCTTCAAATTCAGTTTCCTGGGCAAGTGATTCGGCCACACAGTGGACTGCGTTGGGCTCCGGCTCTTCAAAACTTGCCACAGCGATGCAACCAGGAGATACATATCCCTCTGGAGCCCGAGGATGCCATATCGATACTGGGGTCACATAGTCGTCCAAGCAGTTCCGCCTCACCTGCACAATCTTAATGTTTAGCATCCAATTTGCATCAAAAAGATGAGGAATCACATTCGAAAACTTGAAAGCCAATGCCATTTTAGTAATATGCTCAACATCTGATCAAATTCACTAATTAACATCATCATATCCCTGGACAGACATGTACTCTGTTTGATAGGCAGATGCATGATTGCATATGGCCTCTCCGCCTGCATCCTAGACAAATTCTATAGTAAGTGGAAAATGAATTCGTGTTGACCGTGTGATGATGGTGTTAGTGATGTGTCCCGACAAGGATGACTTGCGATCGCAACCAGGTTATGTGTTCTGTTTGAATGGAGGTGAAGTTAGCTAGAGAAGTTTAAAGCAAGACACCGTTGCTGATTCTACAATAGAAGTTGAGTATATAGCCGCCTCAAAAGCAGCTAAGGAAGGAGTTTGGATCAAAAAATTTATTATTGGATTGAGTGTTGTTCCTAATATATCAGATCCAGAGACTTGTATTGTGATAATAACGGGGCACTAACATAGGCTAAGGAACCTAGATCACATCAAAGATCCAAACACATACTCAGGCGTTATCGTCTTATTCGAGAAATCATTGAGATAGGAGACGTAAAGATATACAGAGTACCTACAAATGACAATGTTGTTGATTTACTCATTAAGCCTCTTCCACAGTCTAAGTATGAGAGTCATACTAGGTCAATGGGTATTAGATACAATATTGATTGGGCCTAGTGCAAGTGGGAGGTTGTTGTGATGTGTCCTAGGCCAATTTGTTATGAATACATTTTGATTTCGTTACATTTGCATTTTATTAATAAAGAGGCATTTTCATTATTGTTTTTTATTCTAATTCTATGAATAGTTAATTTTACCTAAAGTCACCAAGTATGTGACTTGATAGTAAAACTCTTAGGTAAAAATTAAATTCTATTCTAAATTATCCTTAGTCGGTCAGTATTATTCGGATAATAATGAATAAAGACTAGTATGAAGTTTGACTAATGATTATGTTTTACTAATCATGTGTATGAGATATTAAGTTAACTCATAGATACATATTTGAGAAATGATGTATTGGATTGACCCGCTATGAGAATACTATATAGATAATTATCATAAGTGATTCTAATCACAATAGTATTATCCTAGTCCTTTGACCTGAAATCACCATTGTGTCATACATGACAAGTTCTATATTTTGACACATTCTAATATTATCTTTAATAGGATGATGGAATGGATTGTTGTTGGATATAGAGTGAATCATGTGAGGAACGTGAGTGATTAAGAATGAATTTATCCCTCATTTATTATGAGAAAGATATCTATGAGCTTCTCGATAAGTTAGACTGAAGAAAAATGTATGGCCATACTGGAATACATTTATAAGGGTTATCAATATCAGTCTACTTAAGATCGAGAAATGATATGATTGAATAATATAAGGATGACATAAACTATGCCTTATGTTCAATCAAGGTATCTAGTGATAAAAAGACTTTAATACTTATTGTGGACTAGGTTATGTCAGATTATTGACATTCGCATAACTTGGGTAATCATAATGTCTTGTTAAGGGCCATTTATGATTTGTGGGCCAGAAACAGGATTTCAAGTTCACTACCAACGTTATGTGAACTTACAAGGTCGCACACTTAGAACAGACTAAAAACGAATTTTGAGTTTACTGTGTCTGGGTTCAATGAACCTGATAATGTCCAGATTTGATATACTAGATATGTCTAGGTTTATTGAATTTGACATTATCTAGATTCTATGAATAATATTTGAATTACAGTTTACCCTAGTTAAAATTTGACTTTATCTTGAAGTCAATATATAGATATATATGTTTTAGTGTTTCTGGCTAAATTAGATAAGAAAAGGCATTCTCTTATTTTAAAAGACGAAAACATTAAAACCTTAAAAATTAGAAAGAGTCATTTAACGCAAGGAGAGGGTGCTAGCACACTAATTCGGTTTTTGAGAGAGTCTGTTCATGTGGATACCTGCAGAAGGCGTTGTTCTAAGTAACAACGTCTGAATCCAATCCCGAATATGAAAAGCTCGAGTTAGGGTGTCACCGGAGTGAACCGCTCTCTTCCTTCCAGAAATCTTGCCCCTTTTGTCATCCTAGTAAGATTCTATGACTTTATTATCAATCTAATCGAATTGCATGAATTCTGTGAGGGTTTTATAAGAATCAATTTTAATTTTTTGTTGCTTATTTGAATCACAAAATTCAACAAAACTCAACAGATGGTGACTTGTTGGAAATTCAGGATTGATTTAAACCCCATGATATCAGTGTATCGCTGTTAGTGTAGGGTCAGATATGTATTTCTAATTATAGAAGATTCCTATAAATCAGTAGGCAGTTATTTTTCTCAATTTCTAGTTATTAGTAAAATGTCAAACTTGCCTAGAATGGCTGCAGCTTGCTGTATAGTATCTGATCATTCAAGAAATATAAGTTTTCAATTTCTTCATTTCTTTTCAAGATGGTATCAAAGCTGGGGAGAAAACCCTAGGAATTTTTCATTTCTTTTGAACTCTACAGCTCTCTTGCTAAAAATTATTCACCTAAACCTTCCTGCTAGTCTCTAAAAGTTTTTTTTTTAAATCCCAAATCCTAAATATGTGGTGTAGCGGAAGTGTTCTCAAAACGAAATGGGGAAGAAATCTCAAGAACAAATACAAAGTTTAAAATTAGGAATAAATTTGATTATTGATTAATGTTAATCTAAAACAATTACAATGAACCTTTATATAGAGTTTGTAATGCAATAGCAGAAATGAGAAACTAGGAAAATAACTAGGAAAGTAGAAAAGAAGTGGGAAAATAGAATAGTAATCTAAATAGAAAACTTATAATAATCTAAATAGGAAATTAATCTCTATATGCTGCATCAATCCCTTCCTCTTGAAAAAAACTAGTCCTCAAGTTTTGTGGCAGCAAAGAAAACTCCCCTGGTGGAAAATACTCAAAGATATCAGCAATGTTGAAAGTGTTGGAAATGTTCATATCAACAAAAAGATCAACTTTGTAAGCATTATCGCCCAGTTTCTTCAAAATACAAAAAAGACCAAGCTTCTTATTCTTGAGCTTTTTGGAAGTACCAACCGGAAAACGATTCTTACACAAATGCACCTCTACATACTGTAGTCCAAGTCTGGGCAATGTCGACCTGTCTACGGTGTTAAGTTAGCCGGGCTGGCTTGACTTTTTTTCAAGACAGCTCTGTATCACGTATGTTGCACCTCTGCTTATGGGTTTCCCTATTTTTATCAAATTTCATCCATCAAGAAACACCAAGTTTTGTTCATCACAAGATTGTGTTGTGTTCAGCAATGAAACACCAAATTTTGTTCATCACAAGATTGTGTTATGTTCAGTAATGCCTAAAACTTACGGACATTGGGTGTCTTGTTTTCCCTTATAGGTAGTTGGAACATATGGATATGCTGCACCAGAATATGTTGAGACAGGCCATCTCACAGTACACAGTGACATATGGAGCTTTGGTGTTGTCCTCTATGAGATCATCACAGGAAGGCAGTTGTTGGAGAGGAACTGCCCAACCGCAGAGCAGAAGCTGCTCGATTGGGTGAGACAGTTCCCAGCTGACAGCAATAAGTTCAGTATGATCATTGATCCTCACCTGAGGGGCGAGTTCTCTCCTAGTGCGGCACGGAGAGTTGCCATGTTGGCAGATATGTGCTTGAACAAGAATGCAAAAGAAAGGCCAACAATGAGCCAAATTGTGGAGAGCTTAAAGCAGGCAATACAAGAAACAGAAGGCAAATCTTCTCCTACAAATGGAAAGTCTCCGTCACCTAGATCTAATTTGGTTAAGGGAAAATCTAAGTAGAGTTGGTATGATTAGGCAGAGTTTAAATGTGATTGTCAAGGCGAAATAAAATCATTTTTTTTTTGTCAAGTGAGTCTATTAGAGTTGTGAGAGGCATTTGTGAGGGTGGTGTTTATTGTCTTTGCATAAGGGAAAAAAGAAGAAATATTTCTAAATTCTTTTTACTATAATGTATTTGTAAATATTCTGTTTTCGTCTTTGAAGAATCTTTGCAGACTCCTTTCTGAGGTGCACACGTACTCGAGCATGTTTATGATGAGTATGAAACAAAAGTCCAATTTGAACTTCTTTGGAACGGCAGCATACTTTCTCTCGCTCTCTCTCCCCTTTTCCCTCTTCCTTTTTGCTGAAGGTAAACTTGTGGATGAAAGAAGTCGTCTTTTTAATCCTTTGGGTCGTTTTCAGTTCCATTGTCGTTATTCCAAATCCATGTCGTTTTATTCACTGTTGTCGTTTTCTTCTTTCATGAAATAATAGCTGTTCAGAATACACACAAGTTTTCCATTCAATTAATGGAAATATAAAATAATAGATACAAAGTTCCGATTGCTTTCTTTAACCGTCCGTAGCTTTTAGCATATTATGCCAAATTGTTGTGCATAATACATCAGTATTTTTTCCCGCTTTCTTTCTCACATTTTTTTTTCTCCTCCATCATATAATACACTAAACTATGCTCATTTATACCTCAACTTTACATGTATAATTTCTACACAAGAGCAGCCTCCTTTGTTTTCTTTTTCATCACATTCTTCTCTTTGATAAATCCAACATAAAGGTCAGTCCCAGAAGAGTAGCAATCTGAAAATCTTCTGCTCCGACCACCTTCCGACATGCTCCTCACAAACTCCACCAAGTTTCTCCAGTTATCCCCTTCAAACAACCTCTTGTTCATCCTTAGATATGCAAATGCGCATAACCCGTTTCCTGAATCGGACCGACTTGTTGCTAAAACTTGTCCATATGCAATTGCATCATACCTTTCCAATGCATTCTCCCCTGCAAGTTCAACTCTGCCTGATCTAGTTGTCATCTTTATTTGCTGCACTAACCCCTCCAGTGAGCAATGTTCAGGCTGCTCGGCGTCTTTCATTTCCATGCAGGTGAAATTGAATACAACGTCATGTTTGGCAAACATTTGTGCCAGGGGACGGTATCCATTCCTATTCCTTGTGTTTTAGTACCCTGCTGTTAATTCAGCTGCATGAGATCTTGTTCTGTAATGCCAGTGGATCCCGGCAATTTTCCCCGATAGTTTTGCTCCAGTTCCATGGAAAACTCCTTTCGCAGCCGCCAGAATTCTATCACCATGCTCCAATAGCTTCATGGAGTATCATTCAAGGAAGAACTGTCCATACTCGGTACTCCAAGTTCCGTCCTTCCGGAAAAAACCGGTGTCTCTAGGAAACTGTTTATACTGGCCAGCATCATGCGGTCCACTTTGTCCCCAGTCTTTCTTTCCAATCGCTTCAGCTGATGCCTGCAATGAAGCTCTCATATACTGCAGGAAACAAAGAGCATGTTTAACAATGGTATTAAATACAGACTATTTGGTTCCGGAATTGTGCAAAGTAGTTAAAGTCGGAGCAAGGAAGAAGTTATAGAGTTGTAAGAATTACCTTGTCATAGCATTGGAATTCTCCGATCCCAGGAAACTTCCAAGTCCGTTGCTTTCGGGGTAAGCTGGATATCGGAGCTCCCCACAAGGTCCCATTCCCACTTGAATTTCCTGCATAGGTTGTGTGGTTTGAGTTTTTGAAGCTC
>CAMOHE010034915.1:0-13827 GCA_946598075.1 Artocarpus hirsutus | reverse complement strand
TCGGCCTGCCGATCTTTTGAATTTTGAAAACCCCATTCTGCAAGGCCTCGGACGGCCTGCCGATGGGTGACCTTCGGCCTGCCGGTTGAGTTCGGCCTGCCGAAGGTAAAAGTTCAGCCTGCCGACCGAGACATGTTCAAAGAATTTTAACTTTTGTTTTTCAAAGGCCATTTAATTTTAAATATATTAGCAAACTATTTATACAATGTCTATGGAAAAGCAAATTGTTTTAATTAAGAAAGATTATTGATTTCTTATAAACAGTATTTGTATATTTTTATAAAAAAAAAAATGTACGTTAAGATCCTGGGAATGTTTTTCCAAATTATGATTTCAATTACAATAGTTTGCTACAATTAATGTTTTAAAGAACGAATGTAACGATATCTGTGACGTCCGGAAAGGGGGCGTTACACTACGTGTCCCCCGAGCCTACTGGAGATTCTGATAATGAGCAAATCTAAGTGTATGATCACTAGAAAGATGCTAATAATCAGGCCCATTATTATGTTATGGCCAGCATGAATAAAGTGTTGTAGGCTCAACATGAAGATTATGAGACTGCGAAGCAGATCTTGGATAATCTTGAAGACATGTTTAGAGGCCAAGCCCTAACAAAATGACAAGGGGCACTTTAGAAACTATTAAACTACAAAGAAAGACTAGGGACGTCTATAAAGGAGCATCTGATGTTGGTTATGGGTTACGCTAGGTTGTCCGCCGGGCAACAGTTGGACTTCTTGTTTGCTCTTCACTCGATGCCTAACTCAAGCTTGTCCATAGAACGAGCTCCACTAAATGACTAGCTGGCTTCTTTCTTAAGTCCATAACTTAAGTTTACCTTAGCAACAACAAACCTGCCTTAGCTAGCGTTACCGTTAGAAAGCAAGTTAGCTACAGCTGAGCTGCCTTACTCTAACAAGTAAGCAAGTAAACCACCTTTCCTAAGCCTAAGTTTACTCGGCGTAAGCAACTACTGCAACAAAAGTTCCCTACCCGGTTATGGGCTAATTTTTCTCATTTACCCGGTAGCTTCGTTCACTGCTACGTTCCTAGCTCTAGTTTGACTTTAGCTACGAACTCATAACTACTAGCTCTCTTAAGACATAACAGTAACTCGCTTGCCTTACTTGGCTGGAAGTACAAGAAGGTGCGTAGCTTGTTAGGAATTAGGTGTCTTAGATATGAGAAGACTGATTAGTAGTTTCTATTACATAACTCGAGCATACCTGCTCTGCTTACTTACACGCTCACTCGAACTGTAGGCTCAAACCAATGAGTTGACATTAATGCTAAAACTCATATGACTATAGTCTTTGAGACTCTATCTAAGGAGTTTATCTCTTTTAGAGCTTTATTTAATTTAAGCAACAAAAGGGATATGACCTTGACTGAGTTAATGAAATAGTTACAGGAGTTCAAAAATCTAATCAGGAAAACTCCTACTGATGGTATGGCCAACTTGGCGGCTGTCTCTAGTTCCTATCCTGACTCTGGGAATGGAAAGAAGCAAGGGGCTAAGAATGGGAAGCCTTCTATTCCTGCAAACAGCAAGAACAAGAAGAAGGAAAAGAAGAACTCGAAGAAGCACAAGTGCATTTTCTATGAAGTGCTTTTTCTGTGGGAATGTTGGACACATCAAGAAGAATTACAAGGACTTCCTTTCCTGAGGCAGTAGGTGTGATCTTCTGGTTATTGAAACTTGTTTGGTTGAGGAATCTAGTGACACTTGGGTCATAGATTCCAAAACAACTAATCATTTTTGTGTTTCTCTACAGAGGTTCAAAGAAATGAGAAGTCTACTGCATGAAGACTTCACGCTTCAAATGGGTGATAGATCCTTAGTGTTGGCTAAAGCAGTGGGAGACATCCATCTTTATTTTGATAATTATAGGAGTTAATTTTGCGAGATTGTTTTTATATTCCTAAATTGAATACGGATTTAACTTCTATAGCTTGTTTATTTAAAGACTCTTATGTAGTTTCTTTTAATAATAAAGTGGTGATTTGTAAAAACAAATCTTTTATCCGTAATGGATGGATGCAAAATAATCTATATTTTATTAAATCTAAGATGGACTTACTATTAAACACCGAGGTAAATGATAATAACTCTAAAAGACTTAAAACTTCTCACTCTAATAAGACTTATCTTTGGCATTTGCGATTAGGTTATATTAACCTGAATAGGAATTAAAGGTTGGTAAGGGATAGACCTTTAAGTTACTTAAAGGTGAAATCTATACCACAATGTGAATTTTGTTTGGAGGGTAAAATGACTAAACGACCATTTAGGTCTAAGGGTAATAAGGCTGAAGGAGTTCTAGAACTTTTGCATAGTGATGTTTGCGGTCCTATGAACATCCACACACGAGGAGGGTATTTCATCATTTTTATTGATGAGTACTCAAGGTATGGGTATGTGTACCTAATGCACCATAAAAGTGAAACTTATGACAAGTTCGGGAGTTTCAGGCTAAAGTGAAAAAGCAATTAGGTAGACCTACAAAAGCGCTTCGATCTGATTGAGGTGGTGAATACCTTTCTAATGAGTTCTTGGAACACTTATTAGAGAATGCGATTCTATCCCAATTGACTGTGTCGGTCACTCCGTAGTAGAATGGTGTAGTTGAGAGAAGAAATAAGACTTTGTTAGACATGGTTAAGTCTATGATGAGTTATTCATCATTGCCTTTATCTTTTAGGGATATGCACTACAAACCGTATGTTATCTTTTGAATAATGTGCCTTCAAAATTGGTTCCTAAATCTCCTCATGAGCTATGGATAGGAAAAAAGACATCCTTAAACCATATTCACATATGGGGATGTCCAACTCATGTCCTGTTTAAGGAAGCGAATAAGTTGGAAGCACGTTCAGAAGTTTATGTGTTTATAGGATATCCAAAATGGACTAAAGAGGGTTTTTCTATAACCCGAAGAAAAATAAAGTTATAGTTTTAACTAATGCAACTTTTCTTGAGGAAAGTTACATAGACGACTTTAAGCCTTGAATTAAAGTGGTGCTCAAGGAGTTGGCAAGTGATTTGATCACTCTGGTGGTTTCGGTAGAAACCACTCTAATCGGTGTAGAAAAACCAACCAAACACGAACAACAACATAAGGCGCTTTAGCATTTTGGGAGGATTGAGCATCAATCTGAGAGGAATATGTTCAATGGTAAGGCCTTTTTGGCTGAACCAGTTGAACACGACAGGGATCCTTACACTTACAAAGAGGCTATGAAGGATGTTGATTCAAAACTCTGGACAAAGGCCATGAACACAAAGATGAGGTCTATTGAGACTAATCAGGTTTGGGAACCTATAGATCTTCCTAAAAGGGTAAAACCCATATGGTGTAAGTGGATCTATAAGAGAAAAAGAGAAGTAGATGGAAAAATCGAAACCTATAAGGTTAGACTAGTAGCTAAGAGATACACACAAAAGGAAGGAATCGATTACAAGAAAATCTTTACGCCTGTAGCCATGCTTAAATCCATTTGCATTCTCTTGTCCATAGCTACCGCTCTCGACTACGAGATTTGGTAGATGGATGTCAAGACAGCTTTTCTAAATGGCTATCTTAATGAGTCCATTTATATGGTACAGCCAAACGGGTTCAAGGCTAAGGGTTAGGAGGGTAAGGTATGTAAGCTGCTAAAGTCAATTTATAGAGTTAAGCAGGCTTCTTGTTCTTGGAACAATTTGATCAAGTGATCAAGACTTATGGGTTCACACAAAATATGGATGAACCATGTGTTTACAAACACATTAAGGATGGAAGGTGGTTTTTCTATTGCTCTATGTAGATGACATTTGTTAATTGGCAATGACATTGGGGTGTTGTCATCTGTCATTTTGATTGACCAAGTAGTTTGACGTGAAAGACTTAGGTGAAGGTAATTATGTTCTTAGCATCTAGATTTTTAGGGATAGGAAGAACAAAATGATAGCTTTGTTCCAAGCAAGGTCAATAAATAAAATTTTCAAAAGGTATGCAATACAGGATTCCAAGAAAGGTAAACAACCATTTAGGTCTGGAATTACTCTTTCTAGGAAAGACTCATTAAAGTCTAATGAAGAAAGAGAATACATGAAGAAGGTGCATTATGCTTCGACAGTGGGTAGTCTCATGTATGCCATGCTGTGCACACAACTAGATATTAGTTATGCGGTTAGGATAGTCAGTCGATTTCAGTCAGATCCAAGACCAAACTACTGGGTTGTGGTCAAGTATATTTTCAAGTACTTGAGAAAGACTCGAGGGTATATGTATGTGTATTCAGGTGAGAATTTAACACATCTAGGATACACTTACTCAAATTTCCAATCTTGTCTAGATTTGAGAATATCGACTTTCAGTTATATGTTTACTCTGGGTGGCAATGCCATTGTTTGGAGAAGTGTCAAGCAAGATAGCACTTTGGATTTAACAAAGGAGGCCAAGTATGTGGTAGCTAGTGATGCTTCAAAAAAAGTAGTGTGGCTCTGCATGTTCCTTAGAGATCTTGAGGTAGTTCCTAGTTTGGATAAGGCGGTATTGCTGTATTATGATAACAGTGTAGCGATAGCTAATGCTAAGGAACCAAGATTTCACAAAAAGAGTAAGCATATTGATCAAAAGTATCATGTTATAAATGCTTCGTTGAGGGCGGGCATGTTGCTGTATGCAAAATCGCATCCGAGGATAATTTAGCTAATCCATTCACAAAGACACTAATTGCGGGAGTTTTTGAAAGGCATGTGGAAGCTATAGGTATCCAGGGGTATGTCATATTTACTCACTTAGTGTAAATGGGAGATTATTAGACATGTATGCCCTAAGGAGTAAAAATGTAATATGTTTTTGAAGACATTTTTATCAATAAAGAGTTTATTTATTTTTCATAAACCAAATTGTCATCCTCTTTACATTTATATTTGTTGGATGTATGATGAGCAAACAAAATTCTGAGACTATCAGTCTAAGCCTTTCAAATTAGGCATATGATAGATAGATAATGCAGAAGACATGATTCTAAAGGTGATGGTCCAAATCATAAGGCCTATAATTGAGGAAATAAAGTTGGGCACTTTATTCATGCAAAGATTGTTATGTTGTCTATATCCCTAATGGGAGATGGTTTGTTTTGGCCATCGGAGGTGGACTCCATGAATGGAAACATTGGTGTATTGTCATAGGTGAAGATGTATTAGATCGGGACATAAAGTTTAATTGATTTAGATTAATAATTTTGTATCAGCAAATCAATTCACTTTAGACAATCATATGTGTTGTATCTTAACCTTGAGATGAATAGTGGGCATGTTATCTTGACTTATGTCTTTTGATGTACCAAAGGGTGACATCCATAGTTTATAATGGTACGTATACCAGTACATTAGAGACATGACTCTTGATAGCATAGACTTATTATTCATATATACGTAATCCATAGCTCCTCTTTACGAGTCATGATTTCCTCTTATATGCATTATCTTGTAATTAAAAAACTGGAGTGCTCAACCATTTGAATATATAGGTGTAATCGAATAATATATTATCTTTGGATGATTAGTTTTCCAATGATGAGATAATGGAACATAAGAGAAAAATAATCAGAAAGGTTAAACAAAATTTATCCTTAAGCCAATTATAGATATCCTATGAGGATACGATACATCATGATATGTCATGGAGACTTAGCTATTCGGGCTTCATAATTCTATGTAGTTCGAGAGTGCTGCTATAAGCTTTTAGTGGAGTAGCGTTAAAGTTGATAATTATGAAGTGTATATCTAGGATCATGGGTTTTATAATTATCGGGAGCTTGAACTATACAGGTCCATCAGGTCCCCTTTGCTAGCTTATAATAAATCCTGTAACGATAAGGCATGCTTTTCCAATAAATTGGTGACTTATGTTAAATTATTAGATTGGCTAAAATTCAAGTTAATTAGATTTAATAATTCATGTTAATTTATCAGTTGAATTAATTTTGTAATTAATTTAGATAAACATGTTTGTTTATTGGTTGAATTAATTTGGTAAATTAATTCAAGATAAATGTGTTGAATTATTGTGGACAATATCTTATTTGTATGGGTTTATCTGTATATGACTATTTTAATTAGAAAACTTCTCTATTGGATTATTTGAATTAAAATTGAGGCTTTATGAAAGATACTTAGAACTAATAAGATAAGAATAATCCAATTGGTTGAGATAGTATCTATCGGATCAACTTGTAGAGTTTGAATTAGATGCAAACTCAGGGATCAGCAAAAACATAGTTGACCGTGCCTTTGTATTGTGGTCGATCATGACAGTTAGAGTCCGAGTCTGATTATGTGGATTAAACTCTAAAACTGATTCAAACTGTAATTTTGAGGTCTTATCTAATAATGATAGACCCCAGGTCCAACCTCCATAAATTGGGAGTGAGACTCACTGGTTATTTAGATTAGTTGAGAGATTAAGAGTGAACACTCTATTTTGTAAGTCTCTGAAACTCCCGTAAAGAGCTATTATTCACCAATCATGAATGGTAGTTCTAGGTATTTCTTAATTGGTTGATAGGAGAGTTATCAGGGAAGAGCTGTACATTATGTGCCCACACGCACTCCAATAGTGGATAGAGAATAGCAAAGAAGACCAGTTGGTTAATGCTCCTCTAGAAAGTTCTTCTCTACACTGATTGTAAGAGCTCTTCGGCAAATGAGGTTAGTAAGATCTGGTTAATTTATGCATATAGCATATCAAACTTGTGTTTTGGAAAATACTCTGGTATAAAAATTTTTAATTATGTTGCATACTATTTTTCCAACAATACCTAATGCAAAAGAAATCTGAGACTTTTAGAAAGTTCAAAAAAAATCCTAGCAAAAGCTTTGATTTGATCGAATCTAGAGTAACTTGATACTAAATTTAGAGATCACTTGATAGAACATGGTATTCTATCACAACTCACAACACCTAGAACACCACAGCAAAATGATGTTGTCGATAGAAGAAATCAAACCTTGTTTGATATAGTGATATCTATGCTTAGCTATTCATCATCACCCACTTCATTTTGGGGATTTGCACTATAAATCATTATGTATCTTCTAAACATAGTTCCATCTAAATTGGTACCAACAACACCCTTAGAAATAGGAGTGGTTGTAAACCTAGTTTGTTACATATACTAAAAAGATAGAACCATATTCTAAAGTATACTTTTTTGTAGCATATTAAGAGAAAAAGATTTTGTATCAACAAATGCTACTATATGACTAATTAAAAATCTCATAGCAAGGTTGTACTGGAAGAAATTCTTTCTGATTAGATCAAACCATAACCAACAACTGTTGTCAAAATACAAAATGATGAAACCATATCTTGATATTAGGATGTCATATTACCTCAACATAATGGGAGTGTTGTTCAACAATTAGCTCACTACAAAGAAAGTGGAGAAGCACATGTTGTTATTTCTCATAATGGTAAGGTGATCCATTGACATATCAACATGCAATGGAAGATTCTAACAAGAAGAAATGGCTAGAGACTACGAACCTAGAAATAGAGTCCATATACTACAATTCTATTTACAAACTTGTAGATCTACCTAAAGAGATAAAACCTACAGAGTGTAAATAGATCTAGAAGAAGAAAAGAGGATTGGATAGGAAAGTAGAGATTTTCAAAGCTAGGCTTATGGGAGAACCTAAAAGGAGGGAGTCGATTATTAAGAGACTTTTTTACCAATAGCTTTGCTCAAATCCATTCGTATTCTTTTATCTATCGATGTATGTCTAGATTATAAAATAGGATACATGGATTTTAAGACAATCTTTTTTGAATGATTATCTTGAAAAAACCATCTATATGGTGCAACAAGAAGGGTTTATAGTCAAAGGTTAAGAACAAAAAGTTTATAAGGTGCAAAAGTTTGTTGAAAGGGATTCATGAAAACCCGTAAAATAAGAATGCCGAATTACGATCCCTACACTTGTTCACATCTAAAGACTCTTTTAGGACCAACGTCCCTCTTGGCTTAGCATTCAAAATACCTTTGAATACCTCTAGTGTTGGCGGGTCATATTGGACCTATTGAAATAGTTAGTGACTAGATATGGGCTTACAGGCCCAATGACCCTATTGATATTCAATGAAGGATTTGGAAGAGGCAAATTTTATTCTAGGAATCAAGCGGAAGATTGTTTGGATTAATGTCGTACAAGCATAGACATTATACATGTTACTGATTAATTAAATAAAATGGCATTTATTTATTTTGGTTGCTTATGTGTATATCAGGAAAATCGCATGATTGTTAATATGACTATAAATTTAACATATAATTATTATATGCTTAAGGATAAAATTTATAGATAATAATCTCAATAGTTCATAATAATTAATTAAAATATCCTTTGATTTAATATTACAACTAAGGTTTAATCTCATTGAAAATGAAATAGTCTTATACAAACTATTAATATAAGGATATTAGATTGGATGTACTTTATATAATGAACTATATATACGACTGTATCAGATAAATTATGGATCTCTAATAATCTTAGGCTATAAATAGAGTATTCAAATTTATCACAATGGTGATCATATAAATGGCAATCTCAATCTTGAGTATTTGTTAGACTTCTGTTTATAACATTGTGTTTTTTAACTTGCTTAGTAAGATTTGTCTTACAACAAAACATAACTTTGCGTCTTGGAAACATAATGTAATAAATGGCTAAGAATGATATCGTATAGATGTGATACCCATTCCTTCCTATTGGAAGTTAGAACAAAAATTATCTTTAGTGATGTTTCAAGACTTAAATAATAGAGCGCTCGTTCATATTAAGATTAAGAATTAACAATTCATTAGAGAATCATTGAAACTTAATGATAAAAATGTAATGAGCAAGGTAAACAAAAATTGAACCTAGCTCTTATTATGAGCTGTTTAGGAAGGACTATTTATATGTCATGATTATGTCAATATAGTCATTATTTTCTTAGAGTAATTATTACTATAGTTTCAAGAGTGTAGTTTTAGGTTTTTAATAAAGTAACATTGGAACTAATAAATTTGGCATATTAATTAAAGAATTTAATTAATTGCCAAATTTATTGAAACTTGAATTATACGTTCATAGGTCACCCAATGCCACCTTTGTAACACTGCATTAAATTCAAGCACAAAACAAATTGTACAATTAATTTAGAATTATTGAATCCCAAATTAATTATTTCATACTAGATATATTAATATAACATAGAAAAATATTCTATGTGACACATAATATAATGTGACAAATATTGTCACATTTAATTGAACAATAGTTAATTAATTAATTATATTTAATTAATAAGATTATTAAAATATATTTAATTTTATGGGACACTTGTGTGAAACGACCATACTATGTCTATTCCAACATAGACACACCATTAATTGATTGATTAATTTAAATTATATTTAAATAAATATGATTTATTTAAATTAAATATGTATAGATATACACATATATAAAATTATGTAAGTGGGAGGAAAGTGGTTATCCTGCCTTCATGCTAATTATGGAGAATGTCTCTAGATACAGGCGGCATGCCATTAAAAGGAAAAATAATAATTTGTGATTTTTTAAAACTAATTAACAATTAACTGCACAATTATAAAAGAAATATTAGCTACAGTTTTCAAGTAGGCATATTTCTAAGTTTTTGGATAAAAACCTAAAAATTATTTCCTAATAAAAAAAAGTTCAACTATCTCATATGTTGAGTATATAAAAGAGAGACAAAAGTACAAGATTAATTCATATTTACAATTTAGCACACCATGATTGTTCTATTAGTGTGGAGGCTTGGCTTTGAAAACCATGGTGCCTAAGTTAAGAAATCTTGATAGGCCTTCAAAAGGTTTGAAATAAATTATCCTATGTTTTCAATGTTGAATTAAAATTATATACTTATTATCAATAAATAAAGTTTTGAGAAAATTTTTGCTTGTCAATCTTCTTAAACATAAGGATCAAAAGATTCTAGTAAAGGAGGAAATTTCAATCAAGACAAATAAGGCAAATAAAGATGGTGTACAATCATTTAACTGAGCTAATGAAGCAGTTGTAGGAGTTTGAAAATCTGATCAAGGAAGCTCAAGCTGGTGGCGAGGTGAACTTGGCGACTGATTCTGGTACCAATCCTAACTCTAGGAGTGGAAAGAAGCAAAAGTCTAATTATAACGCCCCCTTACGGACGTCACAATAATCATTACTTTTATCATTATTATTATTATTAGAGATAAACAATTCAAATAAAATATTTACACTCAAATAGATATTCCAGGAAACATGCAAAATTTTTTTTTACTACTTACCAGATATGCTTCTCTTACCTTGATTCACTTAACGGAACACCTACAGTGCTCAGCTAGTCAATCACCTACAGAAGCGGTTAGTTTACAAATACAATCATTTTCTAAATTCTAAACACACAAAACATCATACAATGTTTAAATCTCTCAGCAAAAAAAAAAAAAAAAAATACTTATATGTCCAGATAATTTAGCCATATCAAAATAAAGAAACATGGTGTAATCCTCAAGAAACCACAATTAAAGAAATATTAAACAATATCAAACGTCTATAGGAAAATAAATCAAGTCTTGAATCAACATCAGTGCAGAAAATAACAATGATAATAAAATCATTATTCAAGTAATCATTCATTTTTTTTCATGGTGTGATTCCACTTCCAATTCAACACTCCTAGCGCACACGCCGGTCCCTGTCCTCCACCTATGCCATATATGCCTTTTACCTTTGTCAGCAACATGATATAAAACTAAGTAAGCATAAGCTTAGTAAGTACACTTTATTATCTCACAACATAAAACATTTCATAAAAATCATTACATAATATCGTAATCATAATCATAGTAGTGCACAAGGCACATATGGAACATATCTTTTCATTTAAACTTCCATGTTAAAACATTATTTATGTTATCTTTAGGAGCCTAAGCATTGCACCATAAACATAAACATTATAGGTGCACCGTCATGAAAGGAGTAGGGTAACTAGTCCCAAACCAAACATGACAAATCCAACCTTTAGGACATCATAAATTTAAACATAAGGTATGCAATGCTTAATTAAGTGATACAAATATATAGATGTACTTTTAACATACTTTATCATTGAAACATTCGTTAGACCTTCTTGTTGCAACAAGAGTTTTCATAAGAAGACAATATATAAAAACGAACTTAAAAATTATCATAAAACATGTTCTCAAAACTTTTTCATAAACTTTGATCATGTCGCAGGTGAGAATGTACTTACTTGTCATTTTTGCTTATTAAACCTTAACTTGGGTGACGTTGCCATGGTTCTCAATGTGCTCGCCTTTTGGAGTATTTATGTCAATCATTCATATAATACATAAAATTAATATTCGTCTTCATGTTATCATTTAATACCATATTACATCATCATATATCTTTCTTAATTGGGAGAAAGGAAGCCAAAAGTGGCCATTGGATTTGAACCTCTACTTGTAATCTTTTGGTTTTACCCATAACATGTACGTCTATATTTCTTGTGTGTTGAATAACCGCTCTCCTTCACATTCTGTATTTCTTGTAACATGTTGTTGCTAAAACCTTTAGACTCATTGACTCTAGTGTCCAAATGGTTAATATTAAGGAGTAACTAGTACTCTCAAAATGCATCCCATTTAAGGTTTAATCTTTTGTTTATCAATACTTTTATACTCTCTATGGATTATAATAGCTGATTATACAGAGTGTTTTGTATTCTCGAAACATATCTGTGTTATGTTTGTGATGCATGGCATTCTGTTAATGTTTTGTGAGAATGCCAAAGTTAATTATGGAAATGCCTGTAGAAAAATATATAAAATATTTGTTTAAGTGTGTATTTTGAGAAAGAATAGTTGTTTATAGGAGGGCCCATCAAGCTTGTCTATAATTACAGGTTCCTTCTAAACTCTCTACGTATTATTTTAATGTGTTTTTTTAATATAAATACTTGTGTTATTTATTTTATTATTATGTTTTATTTTATTTTTAGTTAGGATATAAAACCAGCCATCCGTGGCTTTTTCTTACTTTAAAAAAAAAGGGCCCCAAGACAAAGTATACAAATGTTTCTCTAGTAACATCCCTAATCTAATTATAAACCATGGTTCAAAGAAAATAAAGGACTGAAAATGACATGATCAACATATGCACTACTCTGATCATATCCTAAGGCCACAATCTAGTTTACAAATTCAAAGCCTATTAACAATACTATTATCGAGGGATTAGGTATTTAGAATAAGCTTGATATTCCAAGTAAATCAATAGAGATATAATAGCCTACATTGGAGACAAATAACATTGTTGGTGTAGAGTTGCCAGCAAAAGCATAATGGATTTGTGATTACTACATGTACTATAGATTTTAAATTTCGAGGACAAAATATCTTAATAGGGGTATACTTGTAATGCATAAATTTTCTTTTAAAATATTTACATTATTTTTTTAATCCTAAACCTAATCATTTCCACTTTTATACATAAAAATTAATTCTAGCATTTTAATATCATGATCTAACTTTGTCATTATCTAAATTTAGAGCTCAATATATGAGTCAAAGTTCTCCAATATGAACTGAGCAGAGGAAGAAAAGAAAGGAGAGAGCAGAGAGAAAGAGAGAAAAAGCATCTCTATTTAAAATCACCGGCAAGCATCCAGAGTATGTTTTTGACATGGTTGGTACCATTAGAAAGCTCTCAACGAGCCAAGTCTAATGATGTGTTACGCCGTTGATGATTCAAATCGTAGCTGCTAAAATCATTGTCAAAGTTTCAAAACTATTTAACTTTTGACCACCATAACTTTTCCATCCATGTACGATCAGGATGATTTCAATCTTTATAGACTCACAACGACGAGAGGAACAAAAGTAGACCAGTCTTGCCAGTCAAATGTCATTGGAAAATAGTTGTCGGAGCTATAAATTTCAGCCACCGCCATGGCTAACTCAGATGAATACCTTCCTGACCACTATTTACCACTATCGTCAAAACACTTAGAGGACTTTGGGCATCAAAACTCACTCATCAATTTCATGTCACTATCATCCTTTGGCTGAAATTGAAGGCAACAACATTAGTTGTTGTAGTAAAACTCCGATCTCGTCAAATTTGACTACCCTAGACAAATTTAAGGTCCAATGCATTCAGTGGGTAATGGGTAGTGTTTTGCCTACCTCAATTTGAAGAAATAGTCGTCGGTATCGTGGGATTTATCATAATCAAAGTCCAAGAAAGAAAGGGTCGATTTTGGGGTTTTTCAACTTCATTTTTGGAAATTGACACCACCAATGAAATCAGGAGGGTCGATTTACGGGGTAGGTCTAAGGTTAGTCGCCAGTGGAGTCAGGTCAATACCAGTCAATGCCTGTCAAACTTGGTCAATGTTGGTCAAAAGGTCAACACCGATCAAACTGACCAAATCTAGTCAAAGGTTGTCAATAGTTGTCCCGACCTCTGATTGATGATTTGTGACACCTCCTAACTCGTTTCGATGTTTCGGACATAACCGTGACCTCTGTTTGGGTTAATTCAATTTCATAAAAAAATCATTTAGTACCAAATACACACAAAACAAGGCAAAGTAGATCGATGGAATAGAGACCAGAACTAGTAGCTGTTGCCTTAGGAATCTCTATGAGTCATCCTAGCCATCCACACTTCCTTCGGGACCTGTTTCGAAGATTTTATTAAATTAAATTGATGATTTAATTTTTCAAGATAAATTATATATATTATTT
>CAMOHE010034913.1:65908-81170 GCA_946598075.1 Artocarpus hirsutus | reverse complement strand
ATATAATGCATGCTGTATATTTTAGAATGGTTTTGAGATGTTGAACAAGAATAATATGATTTGGGTTAAAGAGAAACTTAACCTTCCATAAACCTTGTATTATCTCTATGGGCAGTAGCCTTTCTTGAAATTCTGGGATTAGATAAAAATAAATTTTGTAAATTGGTTTACATATTTTAAAAGTAGACATCCTAAGCTTTCCAATGAGCTATCATGAGCCTAAATCGGAGTTATATTTTATTTTCTATGAATTTTTCAATTCTCGGGTTGGAAACTAGTAAATCTACTAGTGGCAGTATACCACCCGTCTACCTTAAGTAAACCACCCAATAACCCATGTGCTAATTGTAGATAGTGAGCCCAACTTTGTTCACCTTCTAATCCCTAATTGTCTTGCAACCTTCCCAAGACTATCTTAAGTGATTTATGAATCTTATTAGAGACTGAAATATATATAGATTCATTTATGGATGTGGTTACATGTTGTGCTTTAGTTTTAATTGTCCTTATGCACACCTTAGGATCAAGGGTGTGTGGAGCTTACGTTAATTGAATTCGGAGATTAAAGGATTGTTGAGAAGCTTGAAAGGTAGGGATTCTGTTACTCATCTTTTGTGAGGTTTTTCTGAAATTGAAATTGATTGTTTTACCACAAGATATATATATCTATGTTGAACTGCTATGATATGAGAATTACATAAGATATTATGACATGAACTCGGCCTGTATTGAACAGCGAGGAACATAATGAATTAACATATGTTGTTATAAATTGAGAAGCATGGTTAGGAAGATTGACTCTTTCAATGATGATTAAATATTGAGAAAATGGTGAAATGTGAAGAGGGCGGCGGTTACGTCCTTGGGCACGAATACCCTAAAAGGTAAAATAGGGGGAAGGTGATGACACTTCCTTGGGTCGAAAGTCCCAGAACGCACTATATAGGAATCGACTTGGTGAGGATTCAGGGCTTGATGTCCCCTCACCGGAATACCCTCGAAATGTTTGGAGGGTGGCTAAGCACGCCCATTTGGGTTTCGATAAGTTGAGTAATACTTTATGTAATGTGGATACCTAGGAATAATGATTAATGTGAATATTGTATATATGTATATGTATGAAACTTGGTAATGAATAACTATGGTATCCACGGAATATCATCATAATAAATCTCATAATCTGGTATATGATGAAAACTAACTAATTATGCAGGTTTAATGTGGTAAGAATAAAACCTTAAGGTGAGTAATGGTTTTCCCTACTGAGCATGTTGTCGCTTATTCCCTATTATATTCATCTTTTCAGGATTCACTAAGTGTGAGGTGGCTACAAGAAAAATAGTTGGAGAAGCTATGTAGCTATATTACATTGAGATTGCTTTGAATGCAACGAATGATCTTCATGATAATGTAAGCATCGATTGTTATTTTCTGTGACTGTATTAAGATTTGTTGAGGGTTAAAATGATGATGATGACAGTTGTATATTATTAAAATTTAAGGTGCTACATTAAACTGTGGTTTATTTATTTGATTATTTTTTTTTATTTTAATTTGAGAGTTTTATTTAAGTCCCGGACAAATTACTTTAATAATTTATATTTATTTTCTAATCTCTATTTTATTTAATAAAAATTGTTAACCTCTACTTAGGGGCGTTACAGAGGTTGTTACTTATCATATATTACATATTGAATTTTAACCCGTTCTAGAATCGATGAGTTGATCAACGATTCTTGAATTGTCCTGTTTAGACAGTTTGGTATTGTATTATTATGTGTTTGTTATTTATAATTCCATAAATGCCTTCTAGTAAAGGTTTTGGTTGTCCTTCCTTTGTTCTTTGGGTGTGTTCGATTTTGTAGCACGCTTAGGAGAACTAAAGGGATATGCAGCTGAAATTTCTACAAGAAAATGGGTGATGTTGAACAAATAACAAATGCATAATATTACAATCCTAAATAGAATAAGACCTTATCCTTTAGATGTGGAATAAAGGTGGATAATAGTTTTGTATATGCATAACCAAGTCAAAGATAAATGCAGCTAATTGTACAATTTTCAAATGGACAAGCTGTCAAAGGCAGTCATCTTATGCCTAACATAGGCACAAGAAAGTAAGTCATTTTTAAAATTTAATGTTTGCAAAAAAAAAAAAAAAAAAAGAGAGAAAAATTAATACATTTCCAATGATGCAGATGAATCTAGAGACAAGAACACCACAATCACTCATTGATACTTGGCATGACCAATATTTTCACTAAGGTAGAGGATGGGCCAGCGATGTTGTTGAGGCTGCACATTGTAAGCTGTCCTATCACTTATTCAATAATTTTTTTAAAACATTTATACTTTATACATTTTGTTAATTTATTCTTTCATCTTATTTTAATTGCAGTCTCAAATGGTTATGGAGATACAAACTCAACTAATGTAGTCCATTGGAAGCTTGTCTACCCTTAACCTGGATGAGGAGGGAATCATAGAGCAGGTGCCTAGGACCCATAGAGGGGCACGTAAAAGTATAGGTCCAACACTTAGTATATTCCTTCTACTTCTTTTGTTGGATCAAAGTCTTCTAGGTCTTCCCATAATGTGCACACACAACTTCCTCTAAATGTTAGTAATGGCTTAACAGATATATAACACAAACATACAAAAAGCTGCTACAATTGCATGACTTAATAGTAACCTTAACTTCACAATGTGCCACCACCTCCTGAGGTTGCTTCTCTTGCAGATGATGAAAAAGATGAGGATAAATAAAACTTAGAAGGTTAAACATTATACACTGTATTTATGTATGCTTTATGTATAGTGAGATTTGATTATATTTTATGTTTTATTTGTATTTCGCTACTTTAATTAATATAATTTTAGTAATACCTATTTAGTTATCAACTTAGTTTTAAAGATAATCAATTAAGCAAAAAGTGGGAAACAAATCTCATGAATTAACTACTTAATTATTAAAAATAAATTCTTTTCAAAAAAATTATTAAAAATAAATTAGAGAAAAAAATAGACTTTTAGTGACGACATTAAACCATAAAAGAATTACCGATGGCATGTCATAAAAGCTTTACTTTGTTGTCGTTTAAACTCAAATTTAAATTTGAATTTTGAAAAATAAAAACTTTTAGTGATGATTTTTTTTTTTAATTGTCGCTCTTAAAAGTTTGTTCTTCAATAATGCTATAAAATATTTTTAGCGATGATATGCTATCACTAAAATTGCTAAAGAGTTTTTAGTGACAAATTTATAGCGATGCCATATTGTCATAGCGACCACATTCAACTTAAAAGTCAACGCTAAAAAATTTTTTATTGCAGTGAAGATCAATACCATCAAATTTGTTGATTCTGTAACGATCCAACTTTTTTGAAACGTTATTTAGCTAGCTTAAACTTCATTTCATAATCTTAATCTTACTTACTAGAAGACAATGCGAAGCAAATTTTTTTCTTAAAAACATTCCTAAAATTGTTGTAATTTTTATTGTAACACAAATTAAAATATAAGTAACACTCTTAAATTTGTAGTTATCTAAAGCTTTTCATATTTCACTTTACTCATCAAGTAAACATTTACTTTCTTAAAAATTTTTAAAACATTTTTTCAAAACTACGAAAAATTATTTCAATACTACGGAAACCAACTATGGTAGTATCCATAGCCTAACCATCACATTGGTCTCACTGTAACACCCAGTTCATCAACCACTCATATTGGTCTCTTATAAAACTACCTACAACATGAAGAAACTTAAAATGAACTATCACCCAATAAGTTCAAACATATCTTATAAAACTTAAAAACATTCCTCATAAAACCTTTCTTATAAAACTTCTCTTGTAAAGCTTTTTCCGTAAAACATTTCTCATAAAATGTTTTTTTTAATAAAAGTTTAATCTCATAAAGCATTTCTTAAACAAAAATGCAAGGCACAATATCACAATGCATGATTCCAATTATGATCTTTTATGTACTTCTCATCATCACTCTCATCTTATCCCAAACAATGGGTCCAAGTGTATGTGCTAAATATGCTTGACCATCGAACATAGAGGCATAACATAACTTAAACAAGATACTCCCTTACGAGAGACTTTAGATCCTCCCCTTGAGATGAGAGGTTGATACGACACTTTCTTATCTTAACTTGAGGGTTTAGATTACCGATCTTATAATTTTAGCAGCATATTATATGACATATCTTAATGTCTGAAACAATAACCATGACAATGCAAATATTTTGTAAATCATGAATTGATCTTTAAAACATTATGCATAACAAATACAAACATATTTCGAGCATATTCAAAGCATTTGAAAATCATTTTCTTTATACCATAAGTGAGGTTTGAAACTTACCTAAATATCGCTTTAACATTCTTGATTTATCATTTTTCTTCTATTAGTCGACTTTTTGTCCTGTTCACTAACCCAGGTGTCGGTTCATTTCTATACCGCTTAACTTGAATGTTTCATATTCAAATTTCATATGTCATTAAAACAGTTTCAAAAATTAGTGTGATGCAAAACATTTCTTGTCTAAAGGCATTTAGCCAAATCTGAGGTCTCAGGATCCATTTTAGTCGTTCGTAGTAAAAATGATCATTTTACTCTTAACAAGATTTTGAGAAAAGTCCCATATTTTTTTGAGCTTTAAAATCTATAGTTATTCACTTTCTCATAATAGTGCAGTAAACCAATTTTGCACATTGAAAAATCTAGTTCCACACAGTTTTATAATTTTGGTCCGAACACAAAATTCTTGACATTGTTACCTTCGAAACAAAAAATAACATTTTTACCATAATATCTAGTTTTTTTGCAAGGATTAAAACTTACAAAAGCTACTTGGTCAAACCCAAACAATTTCAAAACGATCTTCTCATTTTACCATTTCAAAATTTCATGGTTAAATCTCATAAAATCGATGCAAAATTGTCAGAAACCTTGTTTAACAAATCCTATCAATTTTGACAAAATTTACAACTTTTCTATTTTAAATGTTTCCAAAATCAATTATCTTGATAGAGTTTTGGCCTATTTTTAGTACAGAAAGAATCAAAATTAACGTTTTTTAGCTTGTTCCAATTGAAATTCAAGGAAAATTTCTTCAAAAAAGTTATCTATCTTGATGTTTCCAATAAATATCTTATTTTGTTTGGAAACTAGTTTGGCCTCTAAGTGTTTCAAACACTTATAAAATCTTTCAAAAAGCCCCTTAAACATACTTTTTGCAGCAAAATAAATCTTAGCTTGATTTTCTCAAGTTTAATTTCCTTTATAACCCTTCCAAGTATATCATCAAGCACTTGACACATAAAATAATCATGCCACATAGTTTTCTTTACATATCATAGGTCATAACTTATATCAAACATGTGGTATGCATACTAAAAATATAAACTTTAACTTAGTTTCATGAGCTAGGATTTTAATTAGACAATCTAAAATGTTTGTCCACTCCTTTTGGCGCTTGAAAGCTTTTAAAACCCTTAACATCAAGTTCATAACATACTATAAAAATCACATCCAAAACTTGAACAAAACTCTAGAACACAATAGAAAAAGTTAGGTTTTTTACCTTGAAACAACATAAACTTCATTTACATCACTTTATCTTTCTTCCTTGAGTGATTTGAGGCTTAAATCAACAAAATTTTGAGAGAGAAAGGCACGGGGGAGGGACAGATTTCATGAGGAAGGAGTAGGAAAATTTTTTATATATAAACCAAAATTTTATTTCATTAACACCCCTAGGTATGTATAGAATCAATGATAGGGACTAAATTGCAAAAAAGCTTTGCCTCTTGACACTTGAAAAATTCGGGTTGCATAGGAAGATTGTGGAGTTTTCTTCAACTTATGAGGTGTCCCATGGGTCCTACATGAACCTTTTTAACAGTCCAAAATTACACTGCACAGTATTTTTCTATACTACCGATATACTTTTCTTATACTATCAGTATACTTTCTTATAATGTTACAAGCTTCCATAAGACTCCACACTTATCCACATCTTTTATATAGTATAATTCCTATATTGCTTAATTTCTATAGTATAATTCTATACTGCATATTTTCCATACTATATAATCCTTATTTTACATTATTCTCATACTGTAGAACTTTTGTATTCCTTAATTTCTATACTGTAAAGGTTTCATATTTTTCATATAGTATTTTTCTTTAACCATATTTCATTTCAAGATCTGTTGCAACATAAGCTGTGGTAATTAAGCTTTCTAGCTTATTTCCCTTGTTTATCAACTAACTCTCATCTTCATATTATTCATACTTTGTTAGGACTTACGACATTAGATTTAATCTTACAATCCTATATTTATTCTTATGGAATTTGTCACAAAAATCTAATTTAAACAATAATCTTTGTGACATGTATATTGCTCAACATAACCCTTAAATATTGCACATGTAATGTACTAAGACTTTCTTAGGTATTACAAATTCCAAACATCAATCCTTCTTCACCAAGCACTGCTCAATCTAAAAAGCAAAAAAAAACAAAAAACAAAAAAAAACGCTTTTTTTTTAATTAAAATTAGATGCTTTGATTCTATATTATAGAGAGCAATGAAGTTGCAAAAAAAAATAACAATAAGAACGTACAAAATTTATAGTGGTTTAGCCTCAATAAGGGAGTAATGTCTACTTTAAATCATCACAACAATCAATGATGAAAAAGTTTACAAGAAAAAAAAAAGTCACCATCTTAATGTTACCATGTTTTCTCTTACCCATCTAATAACCCTAAATGGGTGCCACCTTTATATAAGAGAAACTAGGGTAATTATAAGAATGAAATCCCCAAAATAGTCTTAATACACCAAACATGATTCTAGTTGAAATCAATGATAATATTTTGCCTGCTCATTGTTTCCATTTTCGTTTTGAATAATTGTCAAAAATTGTTATTGAGCAATTATGCAGTTGATAGATGAGATATAAAACATTTTCAGAGAGATTCCTAAATAATTGCATATAGCCAGATTGAGATACTGTAAATGGTATGCTAAGATCAACTTGGTACTTTCTAATTTGAGATCTGCTTTTGGGTGTTATATATAATATGCTTTATTGTATGGCATTTTAGTATTTCTTGAGGTTAACAAAAAAAAGTCATTTTGTATACCTTTATTGTCCCTGATCTATTTATATATATACCTTGTAATGCTCAAGAAAAATTTATTAATTTAATTCTGGAGCTTATTATAGATTTAATTAATGAATTTTTCCTTATAAATCATAATTTTATAAATTATGATAAAGTGTAAATCATATATGAACTATGTTAATAGAAAATTTATCTATGAATTTTGTGCAACTCAAGCTATCATTAATATACAAATTTTACACTACTACAAAATATGGATTCCACGACGGTTATAAACCGTCATCGAAAAATTTCAAGATGGTTTTTTAACCGTCGTGGAAACTTCTGTCCTAGAACAATACTGAGTTTTCACAACAGTTTTTTACCGTCGTGTAATAGAATAATTGGCGCGATAGAATGGTGGAAGTGCTCATTTTTCGCGACGGTTTTCATCAAAAACCGTCATAGAAGGAGGAGACTCCACGACTGTTTCTGATGAAAACCGTCGTGGAAGGTGGAGCTTCCACGGTGGTTTTTGATGAAAACCATCGTGAAACCTCCTCCTTCCACGATGATTTTCACAAAAAACCGTCGTGGAATTTTGGCATTTTTTGAAAAAAAATTTCTCCAATAATTTCTATTTCCCACGCGATGGCCAGTCCCGTGTGTTATCCATTACATCAAGGCCCTAATTACATACAATAATTGTTGTATATTAAAAATTGCATTGTATTTAGAAGATCATTTTACATTTGAGCTATTTTGAGCAATTTTTTAATCTACTATGACGTGTACCTATCTAAAAAGCACAAACTTATTTACAAATTGTACCCACTCTAATCTAACTTCATGTATATCCGTATGTATATAAAAATCTTTTTTTCCTAAGGCTTATATACCATTTGTAATTATATCCCGCATGAAACGTAGAATAAAAAAAACAAATTCTATGTTTCCTTGTTGTCTTGGACACTTATGTTTAGAATATAATGTTTCATTTGGTCGGTTTGTGACACTGGTTCCTGCTTGAAGCTTCCAATCCTTAAGCGCCCTAATAATGTATCACATTTAAATAATAAATAAATTAATAGACGATACAATTATGTGAGACTAAAAACAATTAATTTTATAAGATAACATTAATACTTACAATCTTGTGACTGATATGAAATCCTCACATGGTGGGTGTCCGAAGGGGTCAAACCAATATATTTGGTCCTCCTATGATGAAATAAGTCCTAACATCCAATGTTCTCCAACGTTGTATGACAGGAAGAATAATTTCCCCCTCGGTGCTTCAGCTAATAGGTGGAGGAGTGATGTGGTACGCTATCTATGATCACTCTGCAGGTCTCTTACAGCACTTGAAACAATGGCTGGAGATATGAAGCCAAAATTTTGAGCCATGCCTTGAAGTTCACAATATTCTGCCAAAAAACTACAATAAAAAATATTACAGTGAATTATTTTAAAACACCTTACAACTCTACATATAAATTTAAAATACTAAAATAAGGTTGGAGTTATCACCTAAGGTATACGAAGATATAGTTTGCGCCGATTTCTTCAAAGCTAATGAAGTCGTAAACGTCTTCATACCCCATATAGATAGGCAAATCATTGCCAGTAACATTTACTGGTATCAGGCACTGAATGGTCGACCCATCGTGCATGAAAGAATATGCATGTAGAGCCAACTGCATAAATTCTTGAGGTACTGAAGTGAAGTTAAATGCAGGCAGTTGCTCATTAGCAACGGTTTGTCTTTGGCATTGTTGAACCTCAGGTTGTGATTCTCTTGCTTTTAGAGAGCTTTTCTTTTTTTTTTCGTTTCTTTCTGCTTAGATCTTGGGGAACATGGCTAGGTGCTCGACTCGTCTTTGTCAATGTGATGACTTCAACTAACCTCTTCAGCCATGCAATGAAGCTTCCTGCTGCTTCACCCACAATTGTTACTTCAAGTGTTGGAACAAGCAATTCAGCTGCTCAAACTCTAATGGTAGTGATGCTAACATGCACGTTCTCTTCCCCTAATAGTCGTCCATTAGCTATATCAGTTGAAAGGCTCTCCATCCACACATTCCCAAGCGCAACAAGTGTACACCTATCATTAACTCTATCCTCAACGAAAAGCCTGCATTGTTCGGGCCCTTGACGAGGAGGTGACAATTGGACTTCTAGAGCTTTTGGAGTTTCTGCTACAGTATTGTGAGGGTTACAACTAGCTTTGAAGCTGTTGCATTGTGAGATGCTATCATCTGTCGACTTAGCACATCCTTGGAAAATGAGCACAGTCACAAGACTTTGGAGTTCTGCAATCTCCATCTGCATCTTCGACATTTGAGAATTCAATTTTGACGATCCTGGTTGGAGGTCGAAGTATTGAGACTACTTCACATACTTTGATTGACTGCAAACACGTCCTGAATGTTCTAGTTTCCCTAGTGGCCTCGTCAAAATGTCATCATTACCGACCGATTGGAAGCTCCCTTGACTTTGTTATGTTGTGTATTCATCCTATACAAGAACAACACAACCATATTATTCAAGCAATCCTTCATCCACCTATAGTAAAATACAAATTAATTGTTCGTGTTCAGTAGACTTACAATCAAGTTGAAAATCTCTACTACTTTTGAATTTTTAAACTGGCCATCGAGACCTTGACGTGATTTTACCCACAACTCCTCCCGTATTAGTTGCACGCTTGTCTTTGCAAACTGTGTTACGCTATGTTAGTAACATAGTAATGAAGCAAAAATTGATATGTGTAGTTTAAGATAATTAGTAATGTACCATGGATTGCACGAGCTCTCTATATCCCACTCGGCCAACCATAGAGCAGTATTCATTTTTTGCTCTTATTTTTGTTGCATTTGATGATAGTAGTTAGAAATCACTAGAACGTCGATACCTCACAAAAGCTTCCCAATCTTCATCGTTTATGGAGGGGTAGTAGTGTGCTACCGTAGGAGGCCGTTTATATATATTTACATCCTCCTCTGAAATGGAAAGGTATGGCTGTACGAAGGTAACGTAGAGATCAGATCTGAACCCCTTTGCTAATTCGCCACAAACCTTTAAAGCCCTTTTCCTATACCAATCCTCAACTGTGAAAGCTTTGTATATCTCTCTCCAAATCACATCTTTTACTTTATCTAAATCCTTAGACCTCCAATCTTTTGTCCATATTGGAACGTGCTCTCGACTAAAGACTATGATCCAACTGCTTAATTCATGACCGGGTGCGCCTTCTGGTTGGCCTTTTTAATCAAAAGTCACTTCAATTCTTAAACCTTTCTTTCTCATCCGATGAATTTTTTTCATTAATGTTGCCCTTCGCTCAAAGTCTACTTTTGGATCAAATTTGAATCGCCTTCGTGGCTTACTGTGATGGTTTCCCTTGCTATATTGCGTTGCAGATGGAGTGCAGCCTTCATACTCCTTCTCGTACTGGTTGCTATTGATTTTGCAAGACATTATACCTATGCAACGTGTTCAAAAACTAACACATACATACTAATATTAATCACAAACTACACATATTCACATCTTCACATACTAATATCATGAATTGCACAATTTCACATAATTTCACATGTTAGACATATTGACATATTCACCACGAATTGCACAATTAAAAACTTTCCATCTTCACATATTCACAAGCATATATATTGACATAATTTCACGTAATTAAATCTTAACATATTCACAATTGTACAATTTCAATGACACTTTTCACATATACATATAATTTCATTTATTACACATATTCAGAAGTTTACACATATTCACAATTACATATATAATTTCACAAATTGTACATATTCACATAATTTCACATGTTCGATATATTGACATATTCACCACAACTTGCACAATTACTTGTCAGCTTCACATATGCATAATTTCATATATTGACATAATTTCACATAATCAAATATTGACATATTCACATTTACACTAGATTACACGACGAGGGGGGTGGGTAGGGGGGATGGGTGTGGGGCTGGGGGGTGGGGATAGGGAGGGGGCAGGGGGGGCTGGGCGGAGGCGAGGGGGCTGGGTGGGGGGGAGGGGGCCGAGGGGAGGGTGAGGGGGGGGGGTGCGCTGGGCTGGGCTGGGTGCAAGGGGGAGGGGGCTAGGCGAGGGTGAGGGGGGCTGGGGGACAGGGGGAGGGAGCTGGGCGGGGGGGAGGGGCGGGCGAGGGGGGCTGGGGGAGGGGGGACGGAGGGGGCTGGGCAAGGGCGAAGGGGGCTGGGGGAGAGGGGGAGGGGGCAGGGGGACGGGCGGGGACAAGTGGGCTGGGGGAGAGGGGGAGGGGGAAGAGGGGGCTGGGCAGGGGGGAAGGGGGGCAAGAGGGGCTGGGTGGGGGGGGCTGGGGGAGAGGGTGGGGCGGGCGAGGGGGAGGGCGAGAGAGAGAGAGAGAGAGAGATGGGGTGAGGGAAGAGGAGAGAGAGAGAGGGAAACTTACCGGAGGTGGGGCAGCGCCGTGGAGATGATGGCGACGGAGGAAGTTTTTAATGGGTGTGGGTGTTTTTAGAGAGATAGAGAAAAAGGGATTTGAGATAGAGAGTGAGGAATGGGCACGCATATAAGGTATGGGTGGCACGGATTTTAAAAATTTGAAACAAAAGTTGGAGGCACCCGTGTAGCTACCACGATGGTTTCTGCCAGAAACCGTCATGGAAAAATGGTCTAAAAACCTTTTTCCACACATTTTAGTGTTGCTACCCAGGTGGCTAGCCCGTGTGTTAAGCATCCAATGGCCTAGAATGTATACTTTATCTCCATTTGCACTAGAAATTTAACTATAGATCAATATACCATAAGATTGAAAAATGTAGTAAATTGCGCAAAAATGTTACACGTAAATTGACATATATACAAATTATTGATGCTCATCTTTTAACCTTTTTTTTTTCATTGGTTCGTCAATACATATCCATTCCACATCTTCACGAAGTAAGTGCAAAACATCATCTTCAAAATTACCTATCTCTTCAACCAGTGGCAATCCCTTTGTGAATGAAGGGAAGTCTGCACAATCATCATCAACTTCTTCACCATTGATAACTATTCTTGGCTGCCGGGATAACTAGAGACAACTCCATGTCTTGGGGATCAGTAGTGTGAAAAACTTGGATTGCTTGTGATGCCATAATGAATGGATCATTCCTGTATCCCAATCTTCTAAAGTCAACCACCGTGATGTCGTCATCGTCGTTCTTAACATAGTTATTGTCGGCCCACTTGCACTTAAAAAGTGCTATGCATAATCCCCCATAATCAAGTTCCTAAATATCTTCAATGAAATCAAAGTAGTTCATGGTCCCATATACCAGATTCTTGTCCTTGGTGGAGGCAATATGTATAGCCTCTGCATTGAGAGTGACACCGCTATTTTGCACCGGAGGCTTCTCATCCCTTTCGCGAGTGTAGAAAGTGTAACAATTTATGGAATATGACGTGTACCTTGTAACTACCGATGATAGACCTCTAGCTAGGTTCTTCAACTCCTGTGACATGCCTCTATCTTGTGATGTGGACCACTTGCCATAGATGTATGCTCTAATCCACAACCGAAAGGTCTGGTTGTGTTCATCTTGCAACCGCTTCTCATTTCTTGCTCTTTTTGGGAATGTTTTTTTTAATTCGTTCACGTGCACCTCAATGAAAGGCTCCACTTCATTAGTATTGTGCAAGACATAAAGACAAGCTTGTTCCCACTCCTCTCGACTTACTGATGAAGGATTGCCCGTAGATAGTCCCCTAGCGTCAATGTTTATAGTCTTTGGCATCCCAATTGTGTCCGCATTAGATAGGTACTTAGAGCAAAATTCAATTGATTCCTCAGCTATGTAACTTTCTACAATACATCCCTCCAGCCTATTTTGATTCTTCACATAACCCTTCAAAACCTTCATATATCTTTCAAATGGGTACATCCATCTAAAATACACCGGTCCGCATAACTTAACTTCATGTACTAAGTGCACCGTTAAATGAATCGTGATGTCAAAAAATGCCGGTGGGAGATACTTTTCAAGCATGCATAAGGTTTGCACCAACTCCGATTACAATGAATCTAGCACAAGTGGATCAATGACCTTCGTGCATATTGAATTAAAGAACGAGCACAACTTAGAAAATGCAAATCTTACATCCTTTGTTAAAATTTCCAGCAAAACAAGTGATAGTAATTGCTGCATCAACACATGACAATCGTGTATTTTCACGCCAATAAGTTTCAAATCCTTCACCAACACCAACTTTTTAAAGTTTGAAGAATACCCGTCTGGCACTTTTAATGAAGCAAGCCATTCACAGAGCTTTCTCTTTTCTGCTCTGGATAACGTGTGCTTTGCCGGATGTAAGTAAGTCTGGTTCCCTCTTCTCTCAGGAAACAAATTAGGCCTAATCTCCATTTCCATGAGATCCAATCGAGCTTTTTCACCATCCTTAGTCTTGCCCAAAATGTCAAGCAATGTGTCGACTACGGATTCACAAACGTTCTTCTCAATATGCATAACATCCAAGCAATGACGAACAAAAAGTGTCTTCCAATAAGGAAGTTCAAAGAAGATTGATCTTTTTTTCCATGGTCCATCATTTTGCATCTCCTCCTTATCTTGCTTTCTTTTATCAAATATGACTCTTATATCTTGTACCATTTCGAATATTTGTTCACCCGTCAAAGGGCATAGAGGGTCTCTTTCTTCGCTGTTGCCATCAAAGGCTTTCTTTTGTTTGTAGTAACGATGATCTCTTAGCAACCATCTTCTATGACCAAGAAAGATAGTTTTCTTTCTATTTTTCAACCGTTTGTGAGACGTTTCCGTCATACAAATAGGACAACCAATAGAACTCTTCACCAAATAACCAGATAAATTGCCATATGCAGGGAAGTTGTTAATAGTCCATATCAACATCACCCGGAGTGTGAATATCTCTTTTCGGTAAGCATCTCTAACTTCAACTCCTTTTTCCCACAACATTTTTAGATCATTGATTAACGGTCCCAAGTATATGTCAATGTCATTGCCTGGTTGGTGAGGACCCGAAATCAATAAAGACAACATTAAAAACTTCTGCTTCATGCACATCTTCGGAGGGAGATTATAGTTAACAAGTTTTACAAGCCAAGTGCTATGCCTACTACTCATGTTACCATGTAGGTTCATTCCATCCGTTGACAAAGCGAAATGTATGTTTCTTGGATCCACACTAAAGTTGGGATGATCAGCTTCAAAAGTCTTCCATTGTGGTGAATCCGCCAGGTGTCTAAGCATACTATTATCTACCTGTTTGTCATGATGCCATGTCAAATTCTTGGCATGTTCTGGGTTTCTGAATCAACGCCTCAAACGTGGTACTGGTGGAATGTACCATAACACTTTATTTGGCACTCCATTCTTGCCATCTTTTGGCTCCTTTCCTTTCTTCCACCTTGCTTGTTGACAAACTGGACAATAATTCTCGTCCTCATACTCATGCCTATAAAGAACACAATCATTTTCACATGCATGAATTTTCTCATAATCTATTCCCAAAGTGCTCAAAGTCTTCTTAGCCTCATACATACTAGTTAGTAATTTATTACCCTCTGCAGGTAGAAGCCTTCGTAAAAATTTCAACAGCTTTGTGAAACTAGAATTCGACTAGCTACCCAACGCTTTCAAATTCCATAATCCAACTAAAGCAGATAATTTAGTGAAATTGGTACACCCCTCGTACATTGGTGTCTCTGCATCATTCATCATTGTCTCAAATAAATCCGAACGGTGCACAAAGTGTTCTTCTAAATCATTGACCATGTCAACCATATTGTCTTCATCCTCCATATTATCCTCTACAATAGATTGCTTTTCTTTACTTAGTAAAGTTAGATTGAAATTAGACTCACCATGAAAATGCCACGTTTAATAAATACTTATGATTCTATTTCGAAATAAATATCCTCTAACAATTGTAATTGGACGTAATCTATGGTTTCCGCATTGAACACAAGGACATCGAATTTTATCACCATTTGCATGACTTTTGGCAAATCCAAGAACTCTTCCACACATTCACATACACTCTAGACAATCGAAAATGCCACATCCATTTCCTATCCATTTTGCAATTCC
>CAMOHE010034913.1:0-65858 GCA_946598075.1 Artocarpus hirsutus | reverse complement strand
AATTTATATATATACCCACCTACATATATTAATTAATCATTAAAAAAATATCACCCATCATAAAACAAGTTACACATACTCATTATAAAACGAAGAAATCATACCCATGACCCACAATACAAACTTCATGGAATAAACAACAAAATTAACAACTATTTATCAATTTTGGATTAATTTTACATCACAATCAACAACTATTTATCACTTTCTACAAAAAAACTTACAATTTAGGCTGAGATTAAGGAGTGTGGCGGCAGAGAGACACAGCAGCGGCTAATTCAGACAGTTCTGTGTTTGTATTTGTAAAGTGTGTTTCTGAAATGTGTCTGAATACCGTGGTTGGACGGGGTGTTTTAAGGAAGCTACCATGACGGTTTTCTCAAAAAACCATCGTGGAAGATATCTCGAGAAAACCATCATGGTATATGAGATACCATGATGGTTTTCTCGAGAAAACCGTCGTGGTATATAGAAACCATAGTGGTATATTGAGGTACCACGACGGTTTTCTTGAGAAACCATCGTTGTATCTTAATATACCATGATGGTTTCTCAAGAAAACCGTCGTGGTATCTTCCCCTCATCCCACGACGGTCTTCATTTTCACGGGCGTAACTTGTCGTGTATTTTTTACTTTACCAAGACAGTTTTTAGGAAACGGTCGTGAAATAATGGTCGTGTAATCAATAATTTCTTATAGTGTTAAGAGTTTAAGTACTCAAAAAAAATTGAGAACAATATCTTCAAAATGAAATTTATATCACAATTAATTATAATATTGTGTTATAAATTAATAAATGATCAAAGTGCTAATTAAAGTAGAAAAGCATGCCAATATCCAAAACAGTGTAAAATGGTTAATTTCCAATTCGTTAAAGTGGTAAAGAATTTTGTGTCCACAACACATCGGTTGATGTAATACAGTATAAAAAGATACACATAGATAAAAGGTTCACAGTATAATGTAAGTACATCGTTTAAGCACAAACACAAATATATGGGATGTTGTGTTGAGATTAGAAAAGTAGATTAAAAAGTAAGTCAATAAATGCTAGACTATTTAAGTATATATTTCTTCAATTTTACCATCACAGTATAAGAAAAACATAATACGTTGTAAAATTACACTTTGTAAAAAGTTTGTGGGACCCACCAATGGGATACCTAACGGGTAGAGAAAAAGCCACCACTCCCCCTTTTTGTAGCTGAATCCCACCATGCCAAATTAAGCCCACTTTTACCAATATTGATGCTAAATGGTGACTAAGCATGTTGAGTCACCAAAGTGATAAAAAAAAAAAGATCAAGACATAATAATCATTTCACGCAGAATGTGAACTAAATGCTTCACTTTTCTCCTTCTCTTGGTTCGGCAGCCCTATAGCTTCCATTTCAAAAATTTTTGCACAAAAAAAACGCAAAGATTCATCTCCTAAATAAGAGTAAAAATCAAGATCAAGTAGAAAGTTCAAGATTAGGCAATTCTAGAAGGTAAAATCCTAAACTTTTTCTAAGTATTTCTAGGTTTTTCTTTAGGCTAAAGGGAAATTTGATAAAGGTTCTTCTGCCATGATTTATTCCTAGGAAAAGTGACTAAAAAAATAAGCTTTGTAGAGATTCACAAGCTCACAAATTTCTTGGTAAAAGCCTTAACTTCTTTTTTCAAGTTTGATGTTGTTTTGAATTTTTTAAGCAAGTTTGGTATGTAGTTGCTTAAAGTAAACTATTGCATGTTTAAAAGATTTTATGGCATAAGTATGTGATGTATTTTGTATATGTCTATGTTAAGGGAATGGCTAGAAACTAAGGTTTTTGTGCTTAAAGACAACTTGGATTAAAACAAAACAAATTTAAAAGTTTAGGTGGTTTTTAAAGAAATGAAACCTTGACATGTCTTAACATAATTTACTTTCTAAGCAAGACTTAAAAACCTATGCAAAACGATGAAAGGTACAGTTTTTAAGGACAAAGCTTCCTAAAAATTTCAAGGGATTAAATTGAAAAGATTTGTTTGATCTCGGTAGAATTGAAGAATGGCAGAAATCCCCACTGTGTAGTGGGAATTTTAGAAAAGTTAAAACATGAAAGTTGTAGATCTCGACGAAAATGTTTAGAATCACAGACGGCTCGGCAAAATTCCCTACAGGTTATGAGATATGAATTTTTATCACAAAAACATTTTAAAACAAAAGGAATTTTGGTTAGGAACTTTGGAGGATTTTAATCCTTGTGAAAAATCAAGGCCAACAATAGAAAATGATATTTTTTTGTTCCAAACATGATTAGTTGCTCCAAAATCTATGACCTAAGTGTTACTTAATTCCTCAACAAAACAAGTTTCAATAACCAGAAGTTCACACTTACCTCATCGGGAAAGGAAGTCCTTGCAATTCTTCTTGATATGGCCAACTTTCTTACAGAAAAAGCACTTTAGCTTCTTTAGGTTTTTCCTTTCTTCTTCTTATTGTTGCCATTAGTATGAATAGAAGACTTCCTATTCTTAGCCCTTTGCTTCCTTCCATTCCCTATATTAGAATTAGAACCAGATGCAGCCGTTAAGTTGGCCTCCCCGCCCACAGGAGTTTCCTTGATCAAATTTTTGAACTCTTGTAATTGCTTCATCAGCTTTGTCAAGGTCACATCCTGTCTATTGCTCAAATTATATGAAGCTTCAAATGAGAGGAATTCCTTAGACAAAGTCTCAAAGACCATAGTCATCTGTGACTCAGCATCGATATCAACTCTATGGTTTGTGCCTCAGCAAGGTAACCCATGACTAACATCATGGGAATCCCCAATATTTGTTTGTAGTTCAAAAGTTTCCAAAGAGCCTCTTGTCATTTTGTTAGGGCTTGGCCTCCAAACATGTCTTCAAGATTATCCAAGATCTACTTTGTAGTCTCATAATCTTCATGCTAAGCCCGCAGCAGGTTATTACATGCCCGTAGCATGTTATTCATGCTAACTATAACATAACAGCATGCCAAATCATTAACATCTTTCTAGTGATCATACACTTAGATTTGCTCATTAGAGGATTCCCCAGTAGGTTCAGGAGGACACGGAGTTATCAACACAAATTTTAGTTTCTTAAAGGATAGGACGATGTTCATGTTCCTTTTCCAATCACTATAATTATCGCCAGTTAATTGGTTCTTATCAAGTATCAAAGATAAAGCATTTTTAGACATTTTAATATATAATAAAGATTCGTATACTAAATATAAGCAAACATTCCATAGCCATTTAGTAAGATAACACAAATAAGTAAACATACAATTATGTTTATGAATCAAAACCTTAAAAAAATCATAACCTTACAATGATAATTCCTAACTTAGAATCCAACAAGCCGCCTAAGGGAGACTTGCCAAATTCAATTAGGAACACGGATCCCCTCCCATTAATATATGCCATCCAAGACCCATCTGATATAGTATATATTAATAATCATTCTCTTTGGCCATTAATTTCATTAACAGAGCTGATAGGGGAGGTTAATAATAAAATTAATTTTGAGTGTATAACTATCATTTCAACTATTTTATCCATGATTTATAATCGCCACTTAGGGGTGTACAATAATAAATCATGTTAAAATAAATTATCCGTTTAGAGATCAAACCTGATACATGATGAAATCCCTTCCTAGGGGTTACAACCACCATGTGCTACCTATGGACCAACGATAGAGGCCACAGGTCCTCTCTTTGAAAACCTTCTCCTACTCAATATTTTAAAAGTCAAGTTTTATGTTAACATGCATGAACAATTTTTAATGAGTGGCACTCCCTATTCTACACAGCATATTATCAACATACATGGCAAATCATATTATAAAGCAGACAAGTGAAGCAACATGCAAAGCCACAACAAAATAATAATAAATAAACAATCGTAATGTTATGGTTCCATCCTAGAGAAAAGAAAATAAAGATTACAAAAGATCAATCGAAACATATTATCGATTCTTCATCTTGTATCTTTAAGTTATATCCTTCTTCACGTGGCATCCATCTTCAATTCTTCAATCTCATAGAACAAATGTCTTATTTTTTTGGTCCTCATAAAATTTCATGTTTCTTCAAATTGTCTCAAAAATAAAATCAAAACTACACTAAAAAATGCACTTTTGTGGAAAAATTTTGTTCTCTATCAGCTTGTCAAACTTAATTATCAACTTGCCGGTAACAATTATCAACTTGCCGAACCTAAAGGTTCATTCTATCGCTAGAGCTTACGAAATTCTACCCCATAGATGGCATACCAAATGGAAAATTTGGCCTATCGATCTGCGACCATCGACTTGCCGATCTTGAGAGTTTGGCCTATAGATTAAGCTGAATTCACATTTTTCCAGAAAAAAAAGTTTTTAAGTAGTTTGTCAATCTTATTTTCAACAATTTAAAAACATAAAAAGTTTAGAAACTTAGGAAAAACAATGGAACTCTTATCATCTCTATCTTCTAGATTCGTTTTCACTTCGAATATTTATTCAATTACAAAACTTTACAAATTTTGAAATTAAAATAACAATTCTTAGATGGTAATGATAGACCGTCATCTAATTATATGAAAAACCTAGATGAAAATTCTACCATAATTAATTAATAAACATTCACCATATGATCTCATGAGAACATTTAATTATATAGAAACTCTAGAGTGCCAACTTTCTAAAACATTAAATTCAAGCATAGGAAAAAATTAGATCACATAATTTATACATATAGCATGATCACAAACTCATAAATTTATATAAAAACCATGGCTCTGATACCAATTGTTAGAAAACTAGTACGTAGCAGAATTTTAAAAATTTTAAATCAGAGTATTTTCTAAAACACAAGTTAGACATGCTGTATACATAAATTAATGATATATCTTACTAACCTTTTGTATACCGAAGTAAGCTCAAATTTGTGTAGAGAAGAGCGTTCTAGAAGAGCCTCATCTAGCTGGTTTTCTTTGCTATTCTTTACCACGATCGAAGTGTGAGTGGTCATACGTCGTACAGCTCTTCCTTTGACGACTCTCCTTCCAACCACTTAAGAAGACCTAGAGCTAAGGTTCTTGATGTTGAACAATAGCTCTCAAGGAGATTCAAAGTTTCTTTCACTAGAATACTCACTCTATGGTTCTTTACTAATTTGAATAATTAAGAAAACTTACCCCTCCATTTATAGTGGTCAAATCTAGGATTAATCTGTATCAGATAAGGTCTTAAAATTTGAATCTAGATCAACTTTTGATGAAAAACACATCTAAAACATGTATACTCACAGGATCGGCAGGCCGAACTAAAAGATTGGTTGGCCGAACTTACTCCATCAATAGGCCGAACTAACGCATTAGTATGTCAAATTTATGATACTTTAATCGTTAAGAATATCTTATTTTTTACCCAAGATTCTTAGATAGAGTCTTAGTTTTAATTCCAATAAGCCAATAGAAAAGTTATCTGATCAAAACAGTCATATTTGGATAATCTCATAAGAAATAAAATATTATCCAAATAATTCAACATGTTTATCTTGAATCAATTTATCAAATTAATTCAATCGATAAACTAACATGAATTATTTAATATGATCTTATCGAATTTCAGTCAATCTAATAATTTAACATAAGTCACCAACATATAGGAAAAGTATGTTGTATCATTATAGGATTTATTATATGCTAGCAAATAGGACCCACTAGATACACCTCTAACACTATTCCGTTAAAAGCTTAGAGCTGCATTTTCAAACTATATAAAATTACAAAGCTTCAATAAGCTAATCGTCTATTATCGGCTTAAGGATAATAGACGATTTTTTTTATAATCGGCTTAAGGATAAATTATGTTTTACTTTCCTGATTTTTTTTATTTTTTGTTCCATTATCACACCATTGGAATACCTACTATCCAAAGACAGTATATCATTCTGTTACACCTATATATTCAAATGGTTGAGCGCTCCAGTCTTTCAATTATAGGATAATGCTTATAAGAGAATATCATTAACTCTATAAAAAGAGCTATGGATTCCATACATATGAATAACAAGTCTACACTATCAAGAGTCATGTCTCTAACGCACCAGTATACGTGCCATCATTAAGTTAGGATGTCACCTTTTTATGTATCCAAATGGTTGACCGCTCAAGTCTTCTAATTATAAGATAACGCATATAAGAGAATATCATTAACTCTACAAAAAGAGCTATGGATTCTATACCTATAAATAACAAGTCTATACTATCAAGAGTCATGTCTCTAACGCACCGGTATACATACCATCATTAAGTTAGGATGTCACCTTTTCGTACATAAACAGATATAAGTCAAGATAACGAGCCAATTAGTCATTTTTGGATTAAGATACAACACATATGATTATTTAAAATGAATTGATTAAGACACAACACATATTATTAACCAATTCAATTCAAATTTTATGTCTTTGATCCAATATATCGTCACTTATGATAATGCACCAAATTTTCTACTCGTAGAGTTTTACTCCGATGACCAAGACAAGCCATCTCCTGTTAAGAATATAGATAACATAACAATCTCAGCATGAAAAAAGCGCCCAACTTTACCCCAATTGCTGATCTTATGATTAGACCATCATCTGTAAGATTAATGTCTTCTGTATAATCTATCCATTATATACACGATTATTAAAGGTTTAGACAAACAATTTCAGACTTTTGTTTGCTTATCATATATTCAACAAATATGAATATAAAGAGGACAACATTTGGTACATGAACGATAAACTCTTTATTGATAAAATGTCTTCAAAAACATATTATAACATTTTATTCCTTGGGCATCATGTCTAACATACTTGGGCCCTAGTTAAGTTAGAGATATGGAAAGAATAATTAATGTATGTAAACTAGCATAAATGGATCATACATACAAATAGGATATACCTATGGCCTATATTTAGACTTATTAAGCATTAGCTTACCTAGCTATTTCATGCTGTAGGAATTTCATTTAAGAGGCCAGAATAGAATCACCGTTAAGCTGGCGATGGTACATGAGCAAATGAGTAAGCAAGGGTATGGACACTGCCATAAGAAAGTTTTTGCAAAGTTTTTGCTATGTATGTGCATAAAATATTTGAAAAATGTTGTAAAGCAAATATTAAGCATGAGGTGTGATGTAATACAAGTCAAATATGAAGATAAAACATTTTTTGAAAACGTTGTGAAAATTATATGAGAAAAATGAAGAAAAAGGGGAAAAATATTAAGAAAAGACTAGAAAGATGATGGGTCGTTAATATCTAACCTCAAAAACATATTTCTCATTGGTCACAGTAGATCATGTTTTTCATGTTCTCTCTTTATAATTAACAAAGGGGGACATGCGAACTACTTCCATGTAGTTAACACTTACCTTTTACTGAGATAACTTGGCACATCCATAAAATATGATGGATAAGCTTTTTATCATTTGACTATCATGAATAAGAAATTGATTTCATTTTGGATTTACTCTTGAGTCCAAAAAAGTGAAACTTCTGTTGTTGGGATTATATAATTATATAAATACTTTGCTATTGCATGATGACCAAAAAAAAAAATTATATAAAACCTGTATAAATTAACTTTGTAACCTTCGCCAAGTAATCTACATTTGGTTTAGATCAGCTTTTGTCATTATAATTTAATGCTTAAGCGCCCAAATATTTACATATAAATTATAATACAAAATCATACAAGTGAAGTAACATATACTATTGATAACAAACTTCTTATTATTATTATTATTATTATTTTGCTAGAGTCTCGATAACAAATTTATTCTTCAACTTGAATCACGCATCAGGTAATAACTTGTTCCATGTTTTTTCTCTTTACAAACTTAATATATTTCTTATGGTTTCTGTCAGTAGGTTTAATTTGTCTTTGGTATTCCACGCGTGCAATCTACGATGGAGAAGATTGCGTTAGTTAGCTTCTTTTAGCAGCATATACGTACCTTTGAAAAATTATAAGCAAAAGTTTCAAATGTAATTGTAATGTTTTTTTTAAGACGTATTTCTTAGAATCAAAAACTTTGTCATCAGGATTTAAAAAATCGAGTACAATAATAGTTTGATTTCCATCGGTGGAAGAAATTCTTGCCACTTAATGAGCTCATCATCTATACTAAGTAACTGTTTGGAAGAGCCCATTCTAACTATAAAAAAAAACAAAAACAAAAACTATAATGTTTGTAAATTGATTTCATTATATAGAAATTCATGAGTAAATTGTATTGTAATATTTTAAATTATACGGTCTTGCATAAAACATCTCAAATTTTTACTATTAATAAAATTGACAATTGAGATCTAATAGTTAATGAGTGTTAAAGGCCATAAGCTTATCATTTTAAAAAAAAAATTAAAACTCAATAGATGAAAAAAAAGTACTGAGTGGCAATCAAAAATAGCTAATAAATCTTAATTGTTGTTAATTTTAAAGTTTTAGATATATTATTTTAAAATTAAAAATTTAAAATATATTAAATAAAAAATAAATAATCAAAAGTGCAACAACGCAATGATTCAGCATGCCAAAATATCCAAAATATCAGTGGCCAATTAAAATTCCACCCATCGAATATCGGAGTCCATTTTCTTGCTTAAAGTGCTTCCAACTCTAGTACGCCAGAATAAGAGGGAATGAATGAGTGCAATCAAACAGGGAAAAAGTACACAAAAAATTAAAAAAATAAAGAAAAAAATAAAAACCTTTGATGCGACTTCAATTGATGATTGTTAGATTTTTCGGAGTAGTGGAATAGGGATGCACGACCACAGAGGCGATGGATACTTAATCAAACTAGCTGAATGTGATGTCTCATGAAAATGTTATCTCCAAGACTCCAATATTATAGGTCGGACTAAATTATTGTAGCGTTTAAATTATTTGTTAGGATGAGTAACACCCTCTTAAGCAAGCAAATAATAACAAAAAAAAAATAGTAAAATAAAATACAATAATTAGTGATAAGAGGAAAAGCCTATTTATTATTTTTAATTATCTTAAATTTTTTGATGCAAAATTTCCTTAAAAAAAGTCATATGACGCGTTAATTTTAATCAGTAAACGATACAAATTAATGTTAATTAAATAATATTTGAAACACCTACTAATAAAAGAATGTCTACTTACGTATCATTTCATTTGCTATTAAACGTTTGAACCATTAGCATTATTTGAATTAAAAGAAGATTTTTACTGTATTGTATGAGAAAATATATCATTGATAAATTCTATTTTGACTCGTCAGATATGTTTCTCACTTTTTTATATAATTTTATTTGAATGTAATTTTGACCAAATCTAATAATATTAACAAAAATATGCACTAGCCTATTAGAAACCTCTTTATTAAAATAGAGAGAATATTTTCCCAGCAAAAATTGAGAGAGTATTTGACAAGTTTTCCTGTTGAAGAAAGATTTGTGGGGTGTTTGGAAGGTGGTGGGAACCAGTGGTGAGAACCATTTTTACTATAGCATATGAGAGCTTTATATTGTAGCAATTTTTTTTATTGTTACTATAGCATGTGAGAGCTTTATATTATTTATAACTGAGTTTGTAGTGGGAACCTCAGTTCCCACCACTTTGCCAAACACCTTGTTGAGAGTTAATTTATTTAGGGTTAAGATCCTGCCCAAAATGCCACTTAGATTCATTAAGTACTGTTTCGGCAGAAAAAGAATATAAAAACCTTAAGAAAAGAAACAAATCAAACAAAAAAAAAAAAAAAAAAAAAAGGTGACTTGAAAAAAAGAAGGAAAGTAAGAAATACATGTATAATGTATATGGCAGTTTGTTTCTAGGGGCGGTGGACAAAATTGTAAATAGGTGACCAAAACATGACCTTTTCCATAAACTTCCCACCTTAATAACCCCTCCTCTGTTTTCCAGCAAGCCACCATTGGCATTTCATTTCTCTCCTCTCTCCTAGAGTTCTCCGATTCTGGAGAGAGAAAGACTCTGCCCATTTTCATCTCTTGTCCTTCCCACTAAAGGCCCCACTACACAAAGAGCCAAGCCCAAATCAGTAATTTCACAGAGAGTGGAGATGGCGGGTAATGGAAAAACAAAGAAATTCGGGATCCTGCTTTGCGCAGACGACACGGAGTACGTGAAGAAGTTGTACGGGGGGTACTTTGGGGTTTTCGCGAGAATGCTGGCCGAGGAAGGGGAGACGTGGGACCTGTTCCGGGTGACAAGTGGCGAGTTCCCGGACGACGATGAGATCGACACTTACGACGGGTTCGTTGTCACCGGCAGCAGCAAAGACGCCCACGGAAACGACGCCTGGATCTGCAGGCTTTTGGCTCTTCTCAAGAGGCTAGATTCCATGAAGAAGAGGATTCTCGGCATTTGCTTCGGACACCAGGTAAGCTAATTAACTGCTTTAATTTATTTCTTTTTCTTTTTTTTTTTGCATTTTCTCTCAGAAAAATAATTTTTAAAAAAATAAATAATCATTTCTCATTGTGTTTTATCAAGGGTTTTGTTTTGTAATAATTTGTTTGCTGTTGGCTTTAGCGGTTTTGCTCCCTGTTGTCTAGTTGTAGGCCCTTTGGGCTTTAGTTTTAATAAAAATACATTTTCAGCATAAATAAAATAATAAAAACAATGACAATATAAATATATATATATATATATGAGCTATACTTTCACTTCATCATGGAATAAAAGACTTCTATTATCATCCCACTCTTAATGTACATTAGTTATTTACTTTTGGTTTTTGGTTTGTTTTTGTCGCCGCGGGTCTGTTGGGGTAGACAGTAGGCAACTTCCCCCCGCCCCCCAGTTTTTTTGGTTTTTTTTTTTTTTCTTTTTGGAAATTGTGACCATTATTTTTTAACCAAAAAAAAAAAAAAAAGAAAGCAAAGAAAAAACCACCTTAACATTAGAGTGGTTATGTGTCACAGTGTCAATTATTTCTCTTTCCTTATTTATGTCCTTTTTTTCCCCTAAAGCTGTTCCTTTCTTGTGTTTTGCTTTTGTTAAAAAAGAAGTAACAAACTCTAGATACTAAGATCAATAACTATATTTTTTTAAATAGGAAAAAAAAAAAGTTAACAACTTTGAAGCTAAATTGTAATGAGATTTAAGGCAAATGTGGTTACGCGTTCGCACTGTTTTATTTGTGCTATTTTGAATCTACATCCGATTACACCAAAAGATCAAGAGTTTAAATCTATCAAAAAAAAAATCCATATGGATGTTTTGCTTGAGTTAGTGCAAGAAGAAAATGACTTTTGAGACTTTATTATAAGAGTTTAGAATAATTTGGATTATGGCCTAGTATCTATTTGTCCCAAGAGAGTTTTACTGAAACATTCTCTCTGTGTGTGTGTGCGTGTGTGTGTGTGTTTTTTTTTTTTTTCTTTTTTTGTTGACTAACTAGCTAGATATGTGTTCAACTCAAAGAGTATTTGGATTGCATATTATGTTTATAACATATTCTGCTTCTTCTTTTTTTTCTTTTGAAATTGCTAAATACTCTTACTTCTATTATGTTGCTTTTTGTTATAAGAAATGGAAAAAAAAAAACGTAACTGAAATTTTATGGGTATTTTCGGTTTTGTAATTTAGTCATGTGAAAAATGCTTTAGGCCCTCGTTCCCAAAATTCCAATAGCGACGTCTATGTTAGTGACAAATAGGAAATTTCCTTGACCAATTTGACCCTTGCTTTATCATGGGACACAAGGATTCCATGGTAAGTCTGAAAAAGGACGTCAATAAAAGGTTTGTGTTTCAACGCATTTTGATTTTTTGTCGTTGTCTCTCTTGAAAAAAAAATAATTAACTGATCTGAATGTCTAATACCATTAAGATCTACAAGTGTTTGTCATGTAAAAACTATTGATTAAAATTGATTTTATTGTAGTATGTAAAAATTTTATATTATAGTAATTTTTTTATTATTACTATAGCATATAAAAATTTTATATTATTTATAACAAAAAAAAAAATCCAAACTATATAAACAGGCTAATAATAATGTTATAAATCCCCTCGAGTAGACAAGTATATTCGTTAATCTTTATTGGCTAAGGAAGATATGCATTACGAGTTAAAATATCATTTTCTAACATCTTTTATTTTTAAAATTTAATAATTTTTTTTGTGTTAACAATATTATTCTTATTGTTAGACTTTTTAAGGGTAATTATTACGCTTTTTGGAAGATAAATAAAAATAATAGTTTTAGACAAAATTATATCCGACGTGGAAGCAGGATGGCTGCGGATCTTGTCGTGATGTCGCGTGATGACTCCGAAAGTATTTGGAGTGTTATAAATCGGATATAAACTCAATGCGCGAATGATCTGCTGTCCGTACGACCATAACACTCGCCTGGTCCATGATAGATTAAGTGCCGTCAACGGGTTGGATTTAACCGTGTGTCTGTTTATACGAATCCTACTTGATTGGCCCCACATTTTATTCACCGGGCACGCTGCTGAGTTCCCAACAAATACGGGAATTGCAGTTAAGTATTACTTTTTTTTTTAAGCTAATTAAAGTAATTAGATTTTGAAAATATTTATAATAAAAAATTTACTCAATAAAAATATCATTTTATTTATTTATTTATTGGGAGTAAATTTTTTTACCTATAATTTTTTTTTACTAGCATTTACTATAAATATTTTCAAAATATAACATTTATTTTAAAAAGTTTAAAAAATATAACATTTTCTTCGTTCTTCTTTTCAAATTTTTTCCATCTCATGAGCTTTAGGTTTTTTTTTTTTTTTTTTTTTTTTGGAAAACTCAAGGGGCCGTTAGAAAGCAGGGCCATTAATTATTATATATATATATATATATATATATATATATACATTTTTGTTGAAGGGGCCGTTAGATTTTGATCATTCAAGAGGCCATTACATTGTTTTATTTATATTTTTTTTTAATGAGTGGCCATTAGATTATATATGACGGGTCATTAGATGATTAATCATTCTAGTTTTTATAATACATTGCAACTCTCTACTAAATATACGACAGATAATTTGTCATGCTGGATAATATCAATTGATTCAATAAATTTAGTTTAGTTCTTGACGACCCTCAAAAAAAAAAGTTTGGTGCTTCATAATTTAAATGTGGTCAATAATTAACTTCGAATATATATATATATATGTATATATATATTTTTCGCAACAATTAACTTCAAATTCTAATTTGGGAAAGTGAATTTCTTAGAAAAAAAATACTATATTATCTTAAGAAAAATAGAAAAATACACAAGTGCCAAAAATTGAAGAATTTATATACGTTCTGGATTGGTTCTACCTTAAGACCTTTTTTTCCCTTGAAATAAGACATGGATATTCAATGCATGAAATGAAATGCCCTCATTAAAAGAAGGAGAGAGAGAGAGATGAAATGTCCTATGCTATCACTCGAAAAAAAAAAAAAAAAAAAAAAGGAAACAGATGATTGCCCCTATCTTCTTCTTCTTCTTCAAAATGAAAGACAGCTTCTTTTTGTTTTGTTTATTGTTTCATCGATATATTTTTTTTTTCCGTTTCTTTCTTTCTGGTTGAGGGGATAAGTCCTTTTGTCGCTAATTAAGCTAAATAGGTTTTGCCGGTTAATAACCCTTTGGGACCTAACCTAAGACCATTGTGAGGAGTCATTTGGCCCTCTTCTGTGGGTCCCACTAGTGCCGCCATTGTTTGTTAAATTTTGGTTGGCCGGTTGTTGCACATGGTCGGCGATGTGCCAGCTAAGAACGTTACCCCCATTAAGACACTAGGTGCTTACCCTAAAAATCTTTAGGGCTAGGGACCAATAAAATAAATGTCGGCATTGCAAAATCAACCTTTTTGCACATCTGTATTTAAAGCCTCCTTTCAACAAGACACAGGAACTAATATAAACGAAACCGTAGGCTTCTTTGCTTGTTACTTTAAAAGGTGGTTTGGACCGAAATTTAAATTTTTATTAAAAAAAATAATTTTATTTGGATTTAAATTGTAGCCAAACATTTAATTGAAGTAATAAGATAAACAAGGCATAAACTTCTTTATCGTCGTCATCTTCTTCTTCTGGCCATTGAAATCTGTGTTTTCATTTTAGGAATTTCTGTGAACCATAGTCCATTAATTAGGATAAGACTTCACTTATGATCTTTCTGGGTATTTGAAAGGCAGTGGAAACTTTAGTTTCTATTATTTTTTTAGTTATATATAGTGTAAAGCTCTTACATACTATGATAATAACAAAAAAAATCGTTATAGTATAAAGCTTTCATATATTACAATAAAATAATTTTAACCAACGTTTTTTACCATTCTTTCAAGCATCTTCTTTGTCTTATATATCGACCATGCTCTAAAATAAGAATGCATACGCTGAAAAAAAATATATATAATATGTGTAAAAAAACTTCGCGGGTCACATACCACCGCTGTCGGTCGACAAATCACGCTGTTAAACTCGCGGAAAAACGTGGTGACTCTTCTTTAATTGATTTTTTTATTACATGGTATATATATTTTGTTATATGATATATTAATAAATTGCCTTTGTGCCTGGGGCAGTCCATATTTGTCCATTCTTTTAAGCAACTGTCCTTTTCAATCAATTAGCTTCATAGTCACGCGGTGGCATGGCAAATTGTTTACGGGTGTTCCCCAAATTGATGTCGTAGGATAAAGGGTCCACAAATATTTTAAATGCGACACACAGCTTTTCTTTTTTTAAATGAACTCACCTTTTTCTAGCTTCATTTCATCACTTTTTTTTCCTGCAAAATAGTGTGCTTTTCTATTTGATGGTGTGGATTATTAAGGATATTTATCTTTTTATATTTTTTATTTTAGATTAATTCAAAAACTATATCTTCGATTTTTGATTTTATTAAATATATATCTTCATATTTGATTTTATATACAAATTCATATCTTACCTCAGTCAATAAATGATTTTAACATTTAACATGACCAAATTATCTTTAAGTAAAAGATAAAAAATTAAAAATTTAAAAAATAAGAAAAACAAAAATAAAAACACACAAAACACCTATTTTTGAATATATTTTATACATATTTGAAAGTAGAAACTTTAGTATAAAGTTTTTTTAAGTTTTTAGAGTTATTTTTTTTTCCATTTGAAAGTATTTTAGGTAATTTTTATGTCAAAATTAAAGATTGATTGGGTAAAGGTATAAATTTGCGTATTAAATTTAATCTGAAGTTATAAATTCGATAATATCAAAAACCAAAAACATATTGTTTGAATAAACCTAAAATTTGAGATATAAAAAAATAAATAATCCTAGTTCAATTTAAGATGATCAACCACAGAGGACAATTATATTAAATTTCTCTTTTAAAGATGATTTCCACGAAGAAAAATACCTTTTATAATCATCATGACCTATAAAATTTTGTAGGATTTTGCATTATGATTAGTGAGTTTTATAGTCATGTGAATTTATGATTGATTATGAAAATAGGTGATGATAATTATCGTGACAATAGACATCATTAGTCCTACAAAAGGTTGCCCTTTTTAATATTGAATACTTCTGACTCATGCAATTATTTTTACTTTTTTATTGCTAACAAACCATGCATGATATGTTGTTCTTTTGTGCAAGAAATCAAAGTGGTATGAGTTTTGCTAGCAAAAAGAGAAAAAACTGTAGGATGTGATATGATCAATTGTTATTTATTCCGTGCGCGCAATTTTATAGTGCGGTCAAAGGAGGGAAAAGGTGTTAGATTTGGGGTATTAAGCAGGAACACCACCACGTATTGTATGCGTAAGTGCGTGATTAGAATTTCACACATTGACAAAGTATATTGTGCTTTTTAATTGGTCTAGAAAAGTTGCGATGCCTTTTTTATTGGCGTATTGCGTTTGGGGCACTTCACTATTTTATACACAAATGGCTTTTGGTTGTTCAAATGGGGAAACAACAAAAAAAAATTTACATTTCTTATTAGTTTAAGCACATGACAATAATGTTGTTCATTCTCTTTATTGTATAATAAGAATTTGACTTCCATCAAATACTATGAATTTAATATCTCATGAATGATCGACGGCTCTTTAGCAAGAAATCCAATTTTTATATATTATGAAGGTTAATCTTCATCGTTATTTTCGTCTCTAGTATTCAAAATATTTTTGGATTCCCATCATTTTCTTCCTTAGCTTAAAATTTTTTGTGCCCTTATTTTCTTTTTATTTTCCATGTCAGATACTAAGTCGAGCATTGGGAGGAAAATCAGGCCGTTCGATCACAGGGTGGGACATAGGGATCAGAAAAGTCTACTTTGCATCGTCATCAAAATTCTTTTCGTCACTCAAAATGCCAGACCTCCTTTCCATCTATGAAATTCACCGAGATGAGGTACTTTTTGTACTCTAAATTTAGGGAAAAAAATTATGGTTCACAAAATTTATAAGTAAAATGTGACATAACTATAACGTCTATTGTATTAAAATTAGGTGTGGGAACTTCCACCAAAAGCTGAGCTGATTGCATGGTCTGATAAGACTGGAGTGGAGATGTTTAGATGTGGTGATCATATTTTGGGCGTCCAAGGTCACCCTGAATACTCTAAGGACATACTTCTTAACCTCATTGATCGTTTAGTCAAGCTCGATCACATCGAGGTAGGTCGATCGTTCGATCAAAGCCCTATTCATCAAGCGATTTCTCATATGGTCGATCTATTGACGAGTTCGTTACATTAAGTGTCACATATTTCTTTTATTTGTTTCAGGACTCTGAATCCATGGCGTTGAAGGCCAAGGTGCAGGCACGCGAGCCAAATAGGGAGGAATGGAAGAGGCTGTGCATTAGCTTTCTCAAGGGTAGATTGTGATGGTTAAAAGTTCAATTTCTAAAAGGAAACTCCTAAAATGGAGAAGTAGGAAGAAAGAAAATTAAGGTATAGATAAGCTGGTGTTTTGAGAAAGTTTTGCAGCAGTATGTGTTAGGCAGTGAGCAAGGAGGGATCGAATTGTCAACGCTTAACTAGTTTTGCTAATAAAATTTAATTAGTCATTGGAAAAATACTTTTCATTCTCTGTTTTAAGCTTCTGGTGATTGATGATTTTTCTGACCTAGAATTAAGTGGCGAATCTCCATCCACTTGAGAGTTGGCCATGGATGATTTGTTTCCTTAAAGCCCTTAAAAGAAAAAAGAAAAACGGCATCAGTGTGATTATTAGACTTTGGGCCCATTTGACAGAATTTTACTTGTGTAAGAAGCAAAAGTTGTAGCTTTTCGGTAAGTGTTTAGAACTTTGAGAAATTCAAGAGGTTTGAACCCAATTTTCAAGTTGAGAAAGTGTTTGGTTCTAAATATTAATACTAGTACAAATTTCAATTACGAGTGATCCATCCGGATTTTTGGGGTCCTGCACACATTGTATCTAGGAATGACTTCAAATACTGCATTTCCTTCGCAGATGCCTTCTCTCGTTCACTTGGATTTACTTGCTAAAACTGAAATCTGATGCGTACCAAGATTTCTCGCACTACAAAAAACAGGTTGAACTACAATTTGACAAGATAATCAAATCTGTCCAAATGGATTGGGGAGGAAAATACAGATCCCAAGAAACCTTTTTTCAAAACTCAGGCATTATTCACAGGGTCTTTTGCCCACATACCTCAAAACAAAATGGGGTAGCCGAGCATAAACACAAACACATTAATGTAGAAAAAGGATTGTCATTATTGGCTTAAGCTCATTTACCCTTCCAATTTTGGGATGATGCCTTTGCCGCACTCTAATCCTAGAAAACAAATCCCTATATGAGGTCCTCTTCATAGAAAACCAGATTACTCATCCGTAAAAATCCGACCGCAGTTGCTACCCTTGGCTCCGATCCTACTACAAAAACAAGCACCAATTCACATCAGCCCCATGCACATTTCTAGGCTATCGTCACAAACATAAGGGGTGCAAATAAATGGATGCAGATCGAAGGATCTATATTTCAAGACATGTGATATTTGATGAAGTTAAACTCCCTTTGCATCTTGGACTTCTACTAGAATCATAGCTCAACCGAGTGAAACATCTCGTCTAATTTTATTCATACACTTCCTATAATCTCCAATCAAAGGTCTCAAATTCCTACTCCCCTATCAGATTATTCCACATCCATACAAAGACATTTTTCCGAGTCCATAAGCCCGTCTCCTCCTCAAAAGACTCCTTCTGCTAACTTTATTTACACCGATGAAGCTAATATACCTATTATGACTATTATTCAACTTGTTTCTCCTGCTCATGTTGACCCACGTGAATCTAACAATTTTGAACAAGTGATTGCAGTACCTTTATTTCCCCATAATGATCATAACATGATCACATGTGCAAAGAAAGGAGTATTCAAGCCCAAGATCTTCACTGCTGTTGAACTTTCTACAAGAAAACCACTAACAGTCAAAGAATCACTGTCTAATAATCTGTGGATGAAAGCGATGTGAGAAGAATATAATGCCTTCCAACAAAACAAAACCTAGACATTAGTTCCATCACCAATTGGGAGACAATTAGTGGGTTGCAAGTGGGTCTTCAAGATCAGAAAGAACACAGATGGAACAATCTCAAGGTACAAGGCATGGCTTGTAGCAAAAGGATATCATGAAAGAGCTAGTTTTGACTTCACTGAGACATTTAGTCCACTCGTAACACCAGCAACAGTTAGTCATATTGACACTTGCCATGCCAAGGGACTGGAAACTAAGACAGTTAGATGAAAACAACGCCTTCCTAAATGCAACCCTGCAAGAGGATGCTTGCACGGAGCTGTCTCTTGGATATACGGTTAGTGATAAGGACAATAAGCCTCTAGTGTGCAAACTTCACGAGGCACTTGATAGACAGATATTTAGTGGTCCTAACTTATATATGTTGTTAGTTTTTGGAGTGAATTAATAGTTTTTATTGCATACTTTTATGTTTATTTAAGTTTAATTAAGATTTAGTTAATTTTGTTTTTAATTATATTTTTATGTTACTTTTCGTTTTATTTTACTATTTATTTTTTTTCACTTTATTTTCGATTATTAAGAAATAGAAGATAGCCAATGGAAGCTTAAAGATCAAGTCTTGGAATGAAGAGAGAACAAATTTGGACTAATGGAAACAAGCTTAGCACTACGGCACCATTTGCTACATTTTGACCCAACCTAGCAGTACCCAGGCGTTCTAGCGACTAAGTCACTTGGGCAATTATGTGTGAGGCTCAAATGTAATGAGTATATATGCATTTAGGTAGATAGGGATATTGCCTTAAGTGCCTATGTGCATTATTTCATTTACACTCAAGAGAGGTAATGAGATGACTATAGCGACTCGATTGATAAATTGAGTGGAACAATTTAGGAATGATCAAATAGGATAAACATAGGGAAAGTAGAGTGACATCAAATTATGGTCATTAGTGAAAATTTAGGAGTCAATCCTTTGGTGAACGATACTTATTTCACACACTTTATTACTTGTAACGTCCTGTGTGTTCGGTCTTAAAAGGTACAATTCGATATAACCTCAAGTATAAGATTGTTTAAGTAATAAAACTCGAGTTACAAACCTGAACTTGAAATGACATTTTCATTGTCATATAGTTTTTATTTAGCATTTTTTATACTATTTTTTGATATTTTTTATCTTTTTTAACAGACTTAACAGACATTCTTCACCCTACCCAACCTCTTATAACATTGGCATAAACCCGTATATATTCAAAATGATCAGATGCCTTATGAGTGAAAAGTAAAAGAAAGGATTATAAATTTATTAAAAAAAATGGAAATATTAAGCTCAACAAGGTGACTAGGAATATAGAATATATACAGGTAAGCTTGAAAGGCTCAAACGTTTCAAAGATAGCCTAAATTATATCTATAACTTAATGTTATCTAGGATTTTGCATCAAGAGGGATTCAAACAAGATATAAAATTTTATAAAAATAAACAAGATTATATTAACATAAACAATCTCTAAATCAATATAAAAAATCATTGTTCAAGTATAAGTGTTTAGATTTTGGGAAAAATCATAACCTAAATATAAGACAGACACAAAAAACTAACATAAACTTAAGCAATATTTGAATTTTACTAGAAGTCATGAAAATGATATTACCTTTGATATTGTCATCATACAAGAGGCAAATCACCAAAAATACTTACAAATATTACAAAATATTTTTTAGATTTTTGAGCTTTTTTTATTTTTAAGATTTTTCAATTTTTAGATTTTTTTTTAGTTTTTTAAACAAAACAGATAAATGTAATGCAAACACATAGGTTTTTATAACATGCAGAATTATGTTTCAAGAATGTTAATCACTCTTTTAAGTTATTTCCAATAAGGCGAAGATGTTTTTCAATAATATTAAGTATTTCTTACCTCGGCCACCTTCAAACATGCATACTACAAAAAGAAGATGCAAAGATGAGAATATACATACACAGAAAATTACATTTTTGGATCACATCGAGACACATTTCAAGATAAATCCTTCACTCAGCCATCCCGACCTTGGAGAATAATCTCAAAGTTTTACAAACAGCACACTATTTTTATTTTTTTTAAAAAATTCAATTTTTTTGCTTGGTTTTAAAAGTAGTCCCACAAAAAACTAACATGAAATCGAAAAATTTTGACAAATTTTAAAAAATTTTAATATAACCCTTTCCCCCAACCTAAATTGAACATTATCCTCAATGTTTAACAAGAGTAAGCAAAAAAAGCAACAACATATATACACAAGAGCAGTTGGCAAGAGCATAAACCTAAAATGAATAGAAACATAAATAATCATGCTGTAGGTAAAATTAAAAGATGAAAGAGTTAAAAAGAAAGATCCAAATCTTGAGAATGTTTTCTATTGTCTCCCTTCTTCCAATCTAGCTTCAAAGTTGCAGTGTCTGTCTTAGGAGTGACAATTTGAATCTTCTCAAGCAATTCCTCTATAATTGGGGTAGAGACAAAGATCTTTTTTTCCTGACTCTACAAGAATGTTTTGATCCACAGCGTTATCTAAAAAACTAAACAAACTGTCAAAGAAATCATTTATATTTAGTAAACCATTGGAATTAGATTGAAGTCCTAACAATTACTAGTTAGTAACAACAAGAAATACTTCTAGCGTTCCTAGACCTCCAAGTAAAGTAATGAAAGCATCTGAGGAGCTAATCCTGTCTCTTATTCGCTTAGAGATACTTGCAACTATTCTTTCAGTACCCAAGGTTTGACCACACAGACAACCTTGAGCAAAAACACCAATAATAATACCTAAGGCTTTGATACGTCCAGAACGGCGTCCTACAGCAATGGTACCCATTAAACCTAGACTATCCCCTCCATACACAAGATTCATCCCTTTCTTAACCAAGACATAACCTAAATGGAATAGCATCTAAGTACTTAATATCGTTTCCTAGACTAGAACCACAAAACACATAGATGCTTGTGAAGCTTTGAGATGACTTGGACGAAGATGTCAAAATGGTTTCGAAGACAAATTTTTATGTTTTTTTTTAAATAACTCTATTTTACACTACTCTATGTAAAACTAAAAATAAAATGGGATCTTATACACATTTGAGGAGAAACAAAGATACATCATTGGGTAAAAACATGTAAGGAAAGCTGTGAAGACAGATATAAACAAGTGGACAGATGTTACATAACTATAGAACTTTTGAAAATTTTTACTCGCCAATGCTATTTAACTTTTTGATAGACAAGACACTTTTGTATGACTTCTAACATGATGGGACTGAATTCTAAAAATCAAGATAAAACTTATCTTACACGACGAACAAACCTACTGAAGTAAACTAATGCATCTGACATATAAGAAAAGTCAAAATATTATTACTAAAAGATAAATACTGCAAATAAAATTATTAAACAATCATTTTAACAATCACACAAAAACAAAAATCTTTTAGTTGATGAAATTTCTTCGAGAATGAATTGAAAACTTATGTTCATCAGAGTGTCTTCAACAATTCCATCCCTTAGACATTCTGATGATTTTTCATTAAAATTAAGATCATTTCTTGAATAAATTTTCAACATTTTTTAGGAAAGAAAAAAAACAAAAAAAAAAGGAAAAATTTTATAGATTTTGCTTTGAACTAGATGGATCTAGAGTTTGCTTCCCGTCTAACTTCCTTGTACACTAAACAATTGGGTCTTTTAATGTTAAATTCCTGAACATTATTTCCCAACATGAAATTAAGGCCAAAGTCTATCTATCACTCCTTGAACATACCCATTAGGATGGTCTAAAAGAGAATCGTTAAGATCATGTATATTTTCTTTTGAAAGCTCATCCTTATAAAAAAGTATTTTATGTTCCCTATTCATAGATGCAAGACCTTTTGATTTACACTTACGCTTACAATTTTGATAAGAACACTTAGAACACTTTGATGCTATGACTAAAGCTCTTCTTTTCCTAGGACATAGACTCGTACTTATCCCAGGCAGACCTTTATTAGTTACATCACTAGAACAAATAAGACCATCTATATACACTTTTATATCAGTTGGAAGTTTAAAACAAGAAAGTACCCAAAGACAAAGGATTCTAGCTTTGTACTTCTGTAAGATTTGTTTTTGAAAAAAGGAAGGATAATATTTCTTCAAGTGGTCATATTTAGGATCCATGATGAGAGAGAAAAATGACATTCTTGAGAATGAATTAAGATAGTCGAAGATTATGCGAAATCTGAAAACTTTGAGTGGATTTAAGTGTGTTTAAGAGTGAGAAGAGATTGAAGAATTTTTGAAAAAAAATGTTTGAAGATCGAAGAACTTTAAAGGATTTCTATAAAATTTCTAGGAATTCTAGAAAGAAGGTGGAGAAAATTCAAGAGTTTAGAAAGAGATTGATAAATTAGAAAGAGAAAGAGCAAAGAGTTCTAGGCCTAGAAGCACAATGACAGGACGGATTACTATTTAGGCATGGAGAAAACCATATAGACACGTCGAGACACTATTCTAAACAATGGTGGGCTAAATAGAAAATGGGCTAAGTAACCTAATGGATTACTACACGTTATTAAAAACAAACTTTTATTAAATAAAATGAAAACTAAACTTTAAAAAAATTATATTTTTATTTTTTAATTTTTATTTGATTTTAAACATTTTAAAATTTTTTATGTTTTTGTTTATTAAAATTTACAAAAATCTAACAATCAGAAAAATTCATTAATAACTATTTCATTAAAATGTGTTTCTAGATGCCAATAATAAAAGAATACTAATTAGTCAAACTTGACTATATCCTCCATAATCTCAGTCATTTTAACGAATTTTTCTCAAAAATTATTTTCTATATTTTAGGAAAAACAAAACACAAAATAAAAACAAAAATAATACAAAAACAAAAACAAAAATTAAAATACTATTTAAAATTTATAGATTCTTCATTTAAGTCTGAATCTATATAAATAAATTTAGTAGTAGGAGTTAAACGATCATCTGAAGTTAGTTTATAAGATAAAAAAAAAGTCCCCAACTCTCATCACTTAATGCTTCTTGATATTTCGTATCAAAATCATTCATTGCCTCCTTATCATCATCTAAACTTACAAGATCAATCACTAGTGGTGGAACATTACTAGGTTTAGATTCATGAAGAGAAAAAATTTCCAAAAAGCCTAGGTTACACCTAACTTTTAGAAGTTCTTTCCCAATGTCAAACTCTTTGTTTTCAATGGGTTCATTTTCATCAGCAACTTCCTTTTCTAAATCAGGTATTTCCATTCCTAAATTAGATTTTTCAATGTCGTTTTTTATTACTATGGAGTTCTCAACTTCATGAGTTTCATCAATTAAAGTAGTTATAGAAAATTTTTAACTTTTGATGGATCATTCATCTCAAAAAAATTGACCAAACCTGTTAAAGGATTAGGTAGTCCAGCAGAGATACTTCCTTCGACAAAGTTGACTTCACACTGTTTACTTACAGATTGCCATATGTTAAAAATATTGAACTTTGAAGTCATGTTTCTAAAGGACAATTTCAAGATACCATTTCTACAATTAATCAAGGCATTTAAAGTTGTAAGAAATGCACAACCCAAAATGATAATGACTTGATAATTTAAAGTGAAAACAGGTTGTGTATCTAAAATAATAAAGTCTACTAGAAAGTAAAACTTATCAATTTGAACTAACACATCCTCAACTATTCCTCTTGGGACTTTCACAAAATAATCAGCTAACTAAAGTGTGATAGATGTTGACTTAAGTTCACCTAAACCTAATTATTGATAGACAGAATAAGGGAAAAGGTAAATACTAGTACCAAGATCTAATAATTATGTAGGCTTTTAAAACTATGAATTCAATGGATATTATGAATTATGAGGTCGTTGTAGAAATGGTGGACGATTTTGAAAATTTTGAGGTGGATGTGCTGGTGGTAGTTGTGGTTGATCATTCCTCCTACTAAAATTAGTATGATTTCTCCATTATGGATTATATGTGTTAGAATATGGAGATAGAAAAGGCTTCCTAAATTGATCCATTTGATTTGTGAAATTTACCTGTTCATAGAACTTTTCCTTACAAATTGGACATTCATAAGTTGAATGAATTAGAGTTTGGCAAATATTACACAAAGTTTTAATCTTAGGTTCCTGAACATTCCTATGTTTCATGCCTTCAATCTTTCTTGACAAATTGACAATCTTAGCATTTATATCATTCTCTTGACTAAGTTGATGAACACCTTTTTGAGCATTAGCAAGACTAGACCTAATTGAGCCTTCAGAATTAACGAACATATTGGTAGCATTTTCATTGTGGTTTTTGTTTTTGGAAAGAAATGGAAATGAAAACATTTTGAGAAATATGCTGGAATTATTTTTGAAATTGTGTTTGGTTGTATATGGTAGTACGTTTTCGAAAACAAAAATAATTTTTTAATAGAATACTTATTAATGTAAAAATAACCAAATTTAGGTTTAAAAAGATTGATTATTAATGTAATATTAATTAAAACTAAATATTAATAAATACAGGGTCAATTTTTAAATAAAAAATGGAGGAGCATCATCTCTTCCTCTTAAAGTTCAGTTCTTTTCTTTGTTACTCAACTTAAATAGTGTCATTGCTAGGCCATCAGTGCATATGAGTTCATCCTTTTTCTAAAATGGCTTAAAGAAATGGAACTCTAAGATTAGTTAACAGAGGATTGTGGTTGGGAATTGAAGGTGAAGGCTGGCATTCTCTAGTAAGTGATTTGCATTTTGATGTTGAAATTACAACTAGAATGTTTTGATTACAACAAGGGCTGCACTAGGAGGACAGTGATGGCAAAAAACCTCGATGAGGAGGGTGATGACATAGGGAGGGTGGCTGGGATTCACCGGCGATGAAGACAATCGATGGAGATATACGCTTGGGCTTAGGGGACCTGAACAATTATTATTGAGGGTTTCCCAGGCGACAATGATGTAGCTAGGTGATGACGAGAGATTGTGCATGGAATAATGAGTCATGGGTCGCTAGAAATCGCCAATGGTTGCATCGATGGGGAGCTTCGACGATGGTAATGGAGATGGGTTGGTGGTAGCCAATGGTAGCAATGATTATCGACATTGAGCTATGGTTGGGGCCGGTGGCTATGGGTGGTCGTCGGAGAGAGGATGGTGGGAGAAGGAGGTGGAGGAGGAGGTGGGGGGCTGCTACTAGGATGTTGATCATAGAAGAAAGAAGGAAGAAAGAAATGAAAACAACTTTTTTTTTTTTTGTTTTCAAAATCTAAGAGAACCATTTTCATTTTGTGTTTTTCAAAATGACAAAAAAACGTTTCAAAAATAGAACTAAACAACCCCAACATGTTGCTAGTATTGAGAGTTTTTAGCTAAATTGTCTAGAAAATCTAATGCTTCATCAGGTTCTTTATTAAGAAATTCTCTATTACATATTGTTTCAATGAATTGATGGGTTTTTGGAGCTAAACCTTCATAAAGGAAACTAATATAATACCATTTTTCAATACCATAATATGGATAAGAGTTCAACAAATCCTTAAAATGTTCTCAATATTGAAAAAAGACTTCCTTTATATTTTAGGAAAAACTTTGAATTTGTTTCTTCAATGTATTGCTTTTATAAGTTGGAAAGAATTTCTTCAAAAAATAAGTTTGCATTTCTTACCATGCATTATTTAGCCTAAGTTTTGAAGATTTAAGCCAAGTTTTAGCCTTATCTTTCAAGGGAAAAGGGAAAAGTTTAAGTCTAACAATTTCATTGGAAACATGTTAGTCAATGAAGGTAACACAAACATCTTCAAACTCTCCAAAGTGTTAAAAAGGATTTTCAGAATCTAAGCCATAAAAATTTGGAAGCAAATTAATCATTCCATGTTTAAACCTAAAGTTATGAGCATTAAAAGGAAAAACCAGATATGATGGAGTAGATTCTCAAGGTGGTTGCAAATAATAACGCATTGAATGAACAGAATTGATGAGTTGTTGATTAACAATGTTTTCATTATGAACAATTTCATCATCAGTCATACTAAAGGCGATCCTAAACTTTTCCTAATTAATCTTGAGTTTTAGAAATATGAGACCAAACTGACATATAAATTATTTATATTATTTACAAAGTTTTTGAGACGAGACACTAAGCTTTTCTTTATTAAGGGAGAATAAATTAGTGAGTGAAAAGCATCCGCCTTATTGATTTTGTAGATTTTGAGAATTATATCCTTTAAGAATATTCGTAGGAAAGATTGATAGGTCGAAGGCTCCTTAAAAACTAACCTCCTAGTTAGAACAACGTTTCTAGAATGATTGATATTGGAAGAATCTCCAAAAGTAACTAATTACGGGAAAGTTTTCTGAACTAATACCAATCCTCAAACAGAATTTTCTCAAAGAATACTTGTCACAAAATCACAATTTTATTTAAGTATTATGAAAAACCTAATTTAAAATTTAATGAAATTTTATTTCTAAATTCAAAACCTAATTCTAAACATAAAATAACTATTTTACAAATAAAAGAAAATAATAAAATATTTAAATTTTTTGAATTTTTTATTATGAATAGTAAATTAAATAGTACCTAACATGAATGGTAACTATGTAAATAGTAACTTATAGAAAAAGCATGTAGAATTCCTACATGAACAATATGTAACTCCTGCGAAACAACAAATATTTCAAGAAAACAAATAAAACAAAAAATAAGTTAGTAAAATAGAAAATAAAAGAAAAGAAAATATAATGTAATATACAAAATATACTGCACTAAAAGCGATTCCGTTCTTCAGTAACGGTGTCAATGGCCAAATAAGGTCCTTCCAAACATTATCTATATTAGTCTATGTTGTCAAAAAATCAAAATCAAAATTCTGGCAAAGTTCTAGCAAAGAAAATTATAAAATCCTAAGTTTTCTATAAAATAATTTGGTATTATAACTACTTAAAAAACTAATAAAAACTAAAGATATTTAAGGTAATTCTACTAGAGTTTCTCCCTCTCGCCTCAACTACAAAGAAAAATTAGAAAGACGTATTTAAAATAAAATAATAGAAATATTATTGAATATAATAAACTGGAAAATATTTTACAAAAACGTAGACTAAAAACTAATCATTAAAAAGCTAAAAACTAAAAAATATAAAAACTTTAAACACTATTTTTTTCCATTTGCTTAAGGGAGTGCTGCAATAGAGAACCCCCTACCCCATTTTGTAGCCAGTTTTTTGCTACTACTAAAATTTTTTATTATTAGTTTAATATTTTTTTTCTTCACTTAAACATTACTAAAACCAGTAATTTAAGGAGAAAAATAAAATTTTTCTATTATTCTATATGAATTACATAACAGTACTATAAGCTATTTAAAAAGAAAATAGAAAACAAATCAATGATTCCCCCATTCTAGGAAACTAATCCTCCACAAAATAATAGATCCTAAAAAACATTGATTGGTTTAATAACACATAATTAAGAAAAAAAAAAAAGGAAAGGCAAAAAACTTAATTTTGAAAACTAATATCCCATTAATTTATCCCAATAATTTTGGGATTTTATTCTAACTTTCCAACACTCCCTCTCAAGCTAGTGAATAGATATCTCATTTCCAGCTTGCAAACACAGTGATCGAAGCATAACTTATGTAGTGCCTTGATAAGAACATCAGCTTCTTGAGACTTGGTACGAACATAAGAGAGAACAATCATTCCATTTTTGATCTTGGATTTGATAAAATTCCTATCATTTCTCATATGCTTCATCATGTCATGTTGAACTGGGTTGTGGACCACACTTATTGCAGACTTGCTGTCACTAAACAGAGTCATAGGATTGGCTAAAGGCATGTTCAGGTCTTCTAATAACCATCTAATCCAGATTAATTCACATGTCCCTTGGGCTGTTGCTCTATATTCGGCCTCTTCACTACTCCTAGCCACCATTAACTGCTTTTTACTTCTCCAAGTCACTAAATTATCCCATACCGTTGTATAGTATCCTATTGTTGACTTGCTATCTTCCACTGCACCAGCCCAATCTGCATCTAAGTATCTAATAACATCTCTTATTTTGGTTTTCCTAAACAACAAACCCTTTCCTGGACTCCCTTTTAGATATCTCAGAATTTGGTTAGCTGCTTCCATATGCCTTTTTGTAGGAGCACGCATAAAATGACTTACAACACTCACACTAAAGGCAATATCTGCCCTGGTAAGAGATAAATAGATCAACTTCCCTACTAAATGTTGGTAGCTCTCCTTATTTATAGAAAGGTCCTCCTTGGACATTTGATGCTTCTAGTGATGTTCTAATGGTGTGCTAGCAGGCTTGTATCCAACTTTCCCAATCTCTTTGAGCAAATCAAGTGTGTACTTCCTCTAAGAAATAAAGATTCCCTCTTTACTCCTCGCAAGTTCAATACCAAGAAAGTACTTGAGAGTCCCAAGGTCCTTCACCTGATACTCAGCTTCTCTTTTCTTAAGATTTACAATCTCCTCTTCATCATCATCTGTAACCACCATATCATCTACATACACAATGAGAATTGCCTGTTTACCAATTTCACCTTTTTTTACAAATAAGGTGTGGTCGGCTTGTCCTTGTTTGTAGCCAAGTTACTTCATGACTATGTTGAATCGTGGAAACCATGCTCGTGGTGATTGCTTCAAGCTGTAAAGAGATTCTTTAATCTACATACCTTGCTCAAATCTCCTTGAACTTCAAAACTAGGTGGAGCCCTCATGTAGACCTCTTCTTCTAATGTGCCATTCAAAAATACATTCTTGATATCTAACTAATATAGCCCCTAATCCAAATTTGTTGCAATAGATAATAAGACCCTGGTAGTGTCTAGTTTTGTAACAAGAGCAAAAGTTTCTTCATAGTCAATACCATATGTCTGAGTAAATCCTTGGGCAACAAGCCTTGCCTTATACCGCTCAAAAGTTTCATAATCGTAAAAATCCACTTGCTATCTATAATCTTCCTCCTTTATGGTAGCTTCATGTATTTCGAAGTATCATCGTCTACTACAACCTTCATTTCCTCCTTCACTACAGTTTTCTACTTCAAATCTCGAAGGGCTTCATGGATATCCTTAGGAATTTGAGTCTTGTCAACTTCTAAGATAAACGCCTTGAAACTTCCTGACAACTTGGAGTAAGTGAAATAACTTGAAATTGGATGCTTAGTGTAAGATCTTACCCTTTTTCTCATTGCAATAGGCAGGTCTAGATCATTCACTTCCACTTCACTTTCATCTTCATCAACTGTCTCGACTTCTTCTTCATCACCTATCTCTGAACTTGCCGCAGGTTCTTGATCACCCATCTCAAGACTTGCCATAGTTTCAATTCATGGTTTGGCTTTGGATTTTTTGGCCTTCTAGTACATACCAAGATTGGTTTCAAATAAGTGGTATTGGGCACTCCCCCTTGGCCTAAGTCACCACTGTTTTTCAAATTTATTGGCTGCAAGGATTGGGAAGACACAGACTTAGATTGAGGTTGAACCAAAGGTGAATTTTGAATAGATAATGGAAGAGATATCACAACAAGATCCCAATGTTTTTCTCCCTGGATATAGTTCTCCCCCTGGAGAGAAACTTGGGAATAAAAAGTTTGATGTTCTACAAATGTGACATCACATAAGACTAAAGAACGTTTAGTGGGTGGATGGAAACATTTATATCCTTTTTGTGTGGAAGAATAACCAAGAAAAATACATTTAAGTGCCCGTGGGTCAAGTGTACCCCGATTCAGTTGAACATTATAAACAAATGTGACACAACCAAAAACACGAAGTTGATGAAAATTAAGAATCCGAGTGGATGGAAATATAGAAAGAAGTTCACTCAAAGGAGTTAGATGTCTAAGGACTCTGGTTGGAACTCTGTTTATGAGATATGCAGATGTGAGAATGCCCCCAAAAAGAATGTGGTACATGACTAGCAAACATAATTGCTCTAGTGACTTCAAGTAAGTGTCTGTTTTAACTTTCTACAATCCCATTCTGTTGAGGAGTATCTACACAAGAAGTTTGATGAAATATTCCATTTTCTTTAAACTATTCATTAAATTCATGTGAAAAATACTCCTTTCCATTATCAGTACGAAGAATATGAACACGAGATTGGAATACATTTGTGATGATTTTGTGGAATTGATTGAAGATAAAGAACACTTTTGATTTTTCATGCATTAGATAAACCCAACATGCCCGTAAATGATCATCAACAAATGTAATGAACCAACATTCTCTAGTTAAATTTGACATACAAGATGGTCCCCATAAATCACTATAGATAAGATGAAAAGGTGTGGATTGTTTGTATGTGTAAGGGTGATAAGACGCTCAAGTTTGTTTTGCTAGAATGTAATGATCACAATGAAACAAAGAAGGATTTTTATAAACAAATAATTACAAATACAAATATTTTAAATACAAAAAACTAGGGTGGCCTAATCTCTTGTGCCAGAGCTCAATATTGGAATTAGAAAATGAAGAAAAAATAGTAGGTGACATTGGTTTTGGAGTAGAGCCAACACCCGAAAAATAGTAGAGACCACTTTGCTACTCAATTGTGCTTATTGTCCTCTCCAATGACAAATCCTTAAATTTACAGTAAGAAGGAAGAAATGTTACAACATAACCCAAATCTTTAGAAATTTTACTAATTGAAAGTAAACTGCACTTCAAATCTGGGACATGTAAAACTGATTGTAGGTTTAACCTATTTACTTCCACATCACCTTTTCCTGCTACCTTGCATCCAGAACCATTTGCTATTGTGATGCCAATATTCTCCCTACATGGTTTATAATTCACAAACCCTGTACTAGAACTGGTCATGTGGTCTGACACCCCTGTTTCTACAATCTAGGCTTGTTATGGACCAGTATGTGACAAAAAAGAGTATTTACCTTGATGAGTTGTTAGAGCTGTAGCATTTGATGTTGTGGACTCAATTTACTGACTTATAGACGGTGAGTTCATCATCTTTCGAAGAATCTCCATTTGCTATGTTGTGAAAGGATGAGAGGGATTGCTAGCTGTTATCTCTGCTGTGTAGGCATTCTTACTGTTTATTCTCTGACTTTGTGGCTTCCAATCAACAGGTTTGCCATGAATGTCCCAACATGTGTCCTTTGTATGCTAAGGCTTCTTGCAATGTTCACACCAAAGTTGCTTGTCCTTCCCTCGTTGAGTCTTTGACTCATTTCCTTCATTTTGGGATGTGGCAAGTATGGATCCTTGTGCCGGGGTCTCAAGTGTTGTACCATGAGATAGGGAAGACATCACTTTCTTTTGGCTTCCCTTATATCGAACCTTAGCAAACACTTCTTTAGGCAGAGGCTTTGTACCAAGAATTCAGCCTCTAACTGTTGGAAAAATAGTACACAGTAGAATTTTAAAATTTTTTATATCAAACTATTTTCCAAAACAAAATTTTGGCATGCTATGTGCATCAATTAATCAGATCTTACTAGCCTCTGTGTGCCGAAAAGCTCCTACAATAAGTGAAGAGAAGTAACGTTCTAGAAAAACCTCAACCAACTGGCCTTCTTTGCTATTCTCTATCCATGATCGGAGTGAGTGTGGGCTCACACGTATAGCTCTTCCACCAGGTGACTCTCCTTCCAACCAATTGAGAGAACCCAAAGCTAGTGTTCGTGATTTGTGAACAAGAGCTCTCAAGGAGTTTCAGATTCTCACCAATAGAGTATCACTCTTAATCTCTCAATTGATCTAAATAATAGTGAGACTCACTCCCTTTTAATAGAGGTTAGGTCCAGGAGTCAGTCCTTATCAGATAATGCCTCAAAATTCGAATCAGAATCAAATTTAAATCAACATCTGATGAAATCCACTAAAAACGCGTGATCTTTTTATCGTGCATAGGTAGGCCGATCTGCCTAATAGGTAGGCCAAACTTGCCCAATCGGCATGCCAAACTGTTGATAAAAAAATCTCAGCGAATATTTTACTTTTCACCCGAGATTCTATAGGATAAAGTCTCAGTTTTAAAATAAATAACCCAATAGAAAAGTTACCTAATTAAAACAACTTTGTCAAGATAATCTCTAGGAAAATAAATGAATTCTTAATAATTCTACAAGTTTATCTTGCTTTGATTTATTCAAATTAAATCAACTGATAAAAGGACAAGAATTATCCAATCCCAATAATTCAACAAGTTTATCTTGAATTAATTTTGTCACAAAATTAATTCAACCGATAAACAGACATAAATTATTTGATTCTTTTGAATTTCAACCAATCTAATAAATCTGACATAAGTCACTAATTATTGGAAAAGCATGTGGTATCGTTATAAGATTTTGTGAGCTAGCAAAGGGGACCGATGGACCTATATAGTTCAAGCTCCCGATAATTATGAAACCCAATATCCTAGATATATATTTCATAATTATCAACTCCAACGCTACTCCACTAAAAGCTTGGAGCTGCGCTCTTGAACAATATAGAATTACGAAGCCCCTATAGCTAAGTCTCCATTACATATCACAATGTATCGTATCCCTATAGGATTATCCATAATCAGCTTAAGGACAAGTTCTTCTTACCTTCTCAATTATTTTAATCTTACGTTCCATTATCTCACTATTGAAAAACTTACCATCCAAAGACAGTATACCATTCAGTTACACCTATGTATCCAAATGGTTGAGCGCTCCAATTTTTCAATTACAGGATAACGCATATAAGGGGATATCACTACCCCTAAAGAGGAGCTATGGATTCCATATCTGTGAATAATAGTTTTACGCTATCAAGAGTCATGCCTCCGACGTATCGACATGCATACTACTATTAAAATATAGGCGTCATCATTTGGTATATCAAAAGACACAAGCCAAAACAACAGGCTCACTATTCATCTTAGGATTAAGATACAATACAAATGATTGTCTAAAGTGAATTGATTTGCCGAGACAGAATTATTAATCCAAATCAATTTACTTTATATCCTGATCCAACACATCGTCACCTAAGACAACGTGCCAATGTTTCTATTCACGGAGTCCACCTCCAATGGCCAAGATAGACCATCTCCTAGTAGGGATATAGACAACATAACAATCTTTACACGAACAAAGCACCCAACTTTATTCCCTTGATTGCGGATCTTATGTTTTAGACCGTCACCTTAAGAATCGTGTCTTCTGCATAATCTGTCCATCATATGCCTAATTCTTAAAGGTTTGACAGATAGTCTCAAACTATTGTTTGCTTAACATACATTCAACAAATATGAATGTAAAGAGGACAAGATTTAGTATACTAATAATAAATAAATTCTTTATTGATAAAAATGTCTCCAAAAACATATTACATTTTTACTCCTTAGGGCAACATGTCTAACAATCTCCCACTTGCACTAAGTGAGAAATATGACAAATCTCGCATCCCCATAGCCTCCACATGCCTTTTGAAGACTCTCTCAGTAAGTGTCTTTGTAAATGTATCAACTAAATTGTCTTCTGACGCGATTTTATACACCGGGACATGCTCGCCCTCAATGAAATCCTTTGTCACATGATACTTTTGATCAATATGCTTACTCTTCTTGTGCAATCTTTGTTCTTTAGCATTAGCTACCGCCACACTGTTATCACAGTACAGTGATGCTTTATCCATAGCATGAACTATCTTAAGATCCCCAAGGAACTTGCAGAGCCACACTGCTTCTTTCGAAGCATCACTAGTTGCCACATACTCGGCCTCCATCATTGAATCCAAAGTGCAATCTTGCTTCACACTTCTCCAACTGATGGCACCGCCGCCCAGAGTAAGCACAAAACCTGAAGTCGATCTCCTAAAATCCAAACAGGATTGAAAATCTGAGTCAATATATCCTAGAGGAGTTAAGTCATCACCCAAATACACAAGCATATACCCTCGAGTCCTTCTCAGGTACTTGAAAATATGCTTAACCACAACCCAATGGTTCGGTCTCGGATCCGCCTAAAATCGACTTACAATCCAGACGGCAAAACATGTATCCGGTCATGTGCAAAGCATGGCATACATGAGACTACCCACTGCCAAAGCATAAGGCACCTTCTTCATGTATTCTCTTTCTTTCTTAGACTTTGGAGAGTCTTTCTTAGAAAGGGTAATTTCAGACCTAGATGGTTGCTCACCTTTCTTAGAATCCTGTATTGCAAACCTCTTGAGAATTTTATCTATATAACCGGCCTAGGACAAAGCTGTCATTTTGTTCTTTCTATCCCAAAAGATCTAGATACCGAGAATAAAATTAGTCTCACCCAAGTCCTTAATGTCAAATTGCTTGGTCAACCATAATTTGACTGATGACAAAGCCCCAACATCATTGTCAATTAACAGAATGTTATCTACATAAAGCAGTAGAAAAACCACCTTCACATCCTTAATGTGTTTGTAAATACAAGGCTCATCCACATTTTGTGAGAACCCTTAAGTCTTGATTACCTGATCAAATCTTATGTTCCAAGAATGGGAAGCCTGCTTAAGTCCATAAATTGACTTTAGCAACTTACAAACCTTACCCTCTTGACCCTTGACCTTGAACCCATTTGGTTCTTCCATATAAATGGACTCATCAAGATAGCTATTTAGAAAGGCCGTCTTGACATCCATCTGTCAAATCTCATAATCGAGAGTGGCAACTTAAGCATGACTACAGGCGAAAAGGTTTCCTCGTAAGCGATTCCTTCTTTTTGAGTGTAACCCTTAGCTACCAATCTAGCCTTAAAGGTTTTGACTTTTCCATCCACTCCTATTTTTCTCTTGTAGATCCACTTATACCCTATGGGTTTTACCCCTTCGAGAAGATCTACAAGCTCCTAGACCTGATTAGTCTCGATAGATTTCATCTCTGTGTTCATGGCCTCTGTCTAGAGTTTTGAATCAACATCCTCCATAGCCTCTGCGTAAATATAAGGATTACTATCATGTTCATCCAGTTTAGACAAAAAAACCTCCCCATTGAACACATACCTCTCAGGTTGACATCCAATCCTCCCACTATGCCGAAGCCCCTTAGGTTGTTGTTTGGGTTCATTTGGTTTTTCTACACTGATCAAAACGGTTTCATTCAGAACCTCTAGAGTGATTGGATCACTCCTTAACTCCTCAAGCACCACTTTGCTTCTAGGTTTAAAGTCGTCCATGTAACTCTCCTCAATGAAAGTTGCATTTGTTGAAACTACGACTTTATTTTCCTTTAGGTTATAGAAATAACCCCCTTTAGTCCCTTTTGGATATCCTACAAACACGCAAACTTTTGAACGTGCTTCTAACTTATTCGCGTCCTTAAACATGACATGAACCGGACATCCCCATATGCGAATATGGTTTAAGGATGTCTTTCTACCTGTCCACAACTCGTGAGGAGATTTAGGGGCCGATTTTGAAGGCACATTGTTCAAAAGATAACATGCGGTTTGTAGTACATATCCCCAAAAGGATAAAGGCAATGATAAATAACTCATCATGGACTGTACCATATCTAATAAAGTCCTATTCCTTTTCTCTGCTATGCCATTCTGCTACGGAGTAGCCGGCACAGTCAAATGGGATAAAATCCCTTTCTCTAATAAGTGTCCCAAAAACTCATCAGAAAGGTATTCTCCACCTCGATCGGATCGAAGTGCCTTTATAGGTTTACCTAATTGTTTTTCTACTTCAGCCTGAAACTCCCTAAACTTGTCAAAAGTTTTACTTTCATGGTACATCAGGTACACATATCCATACCTTGAGTAATTATCAATAAAAGTGACGAAGTACTCATACCCTCCTCGTGCCCGGATATTCATCGGTCTGCAAACATCACTATGCACAAGTTCTAGAACCCCTTCGGCCCTATTGCCCTTAGACCTGAATGGTCTTTTGGTCAATTTACCCTCCAAACAAGGTTCACATTGAGGTATAGATTCCACCTTTAAGTGACTTAAAGGTCCATCCCTTATCAGCCTTTGAATCCTATTTAGGTTAACATGACCAAGGCGTAAATGTCAAAGATAAGTCTTATTAGAGTAAGATGTTTTAAGTCTTTTAGATTTATTATCATTTTTCTCAGCATTAAGTAGTAAGTCCATCTTAGGTTTGATAAAATATAGATTATTTTACGTCCATCCAGAACAAATAAAAGATTTGTTTTTACGAATCACCACTTTTTATTAAAAGAAATCAAATAGAAGTCTTTAAATAAACAAGCTATAGAAATTAAATTCCTTTTAAATTTAGGAACATAAAAACAATCTTGCAAAATTAAATTCCTATAATTATCAAAATAAAGATGGATGTCTCCCACTACTTCGGCTAAGACCAAGGATCCATTGCCCATCCGAAGCGTGAAGTCTTCATGAAGCAGACTTCTCATTTCTTTGAACCCCTACAAAGAAACATAAACATGATTAGTTGCACCAGAATCTATGACCCAAATATCACTGGATTCCTCAACTAAACAAGTTTCTAAGTACAAAAGATCACACCTACCTCCTCTGGAAAGGAAGTCCTTGCAATGTTTCTTGATGTGCCCAACCTTCCCGCAGAAGAAGTACTTAAGCTTCTTCGGGTTCTTCTTCTTCTTCTTATTGCTCTTATTATTAGCAGGAATAGAAGACTTTCTATTTTTGGCCTGTTGTTTCTTTCCATTCCCAGAATTGGGATTGGAACCAGAAGCAACCGCCAAATTGGCCTCTCCACCCATAGGAAACTCCCTGATCAACAGTTCAAACTCCTGTAACTATTTCATTAATTTTGTTAAGGTCATATCCTGCCTATTGCTCAAATTAAAAGTAGCCCTAAATGGAATAAATTCCTTTGACAAAGTCTCAAAGACTATACTCATCTGAGTTTCAGCATCGATGTCGGCTCCATTGGTTTGTGCCTCAATGAGGTAACCCATGACCAACATCATGTGCTCCTTTACAAACGTCCCCAGACTCTGCTTATAGTTTAAGAGTTTCTGAAGCACCCCTTACCGCTTTGTTAGGGCTTGGCCTCCAAACATGTCTTCAAGATTATCCAAAATCTGCTTCGTAGTGTCATAATCTTCATGTTGAGCTTGCAGCACGTTATTCATGCTGGCCATAACATAACAACGGGCCTGATCGTTTGCATCTTTCCAACGATCGTACGCTTGGAATTTTTCATTAGTGGAGTCTCCCGTAGGCTTAGGAGGACATGGGGTTGTCAGCACAAATTTCAGGTTCTCAAAGGAGAGGACAATATCCAGGTTTCGTTTTCAATCATTATAATTCTCTCTGGTTAATTGATTTTTGTCATGCATCGAAGATAAAGCATTTTTAGACATTTTTAATCTACAATAAAGAATCATATACCAAACATAAGCAAACATATCATAATAATTTAGTAAGATAGCACAATCATACAAATGTTTTTATGTGTCAAAATCTTAAAAATATCACAACCTTACAATGATAATTCCCAACTCAAAATTCAACAAGCTCCTAGGGGAGTCATGCCAAATTCAATCAGGAACATGGATCCCCTCCTAATCAATATATGCCATCCAAGACCGTATGATCTAGCATATATTAATAATCGTTTCTTTGGCCATTAATTTTATTAATAGAGCTCCTAGGGGAGGTTAATAAAATTAACATGAGTGTATAACCATCATTTCAATATTTTATCTATGATTTATAATCACCACCTAGGGGTATGCAACGATAAATCACGTTAAAATACCTTATCCTTTCGGAGATCCAATCTAGTACATGATAGAAATCCCTTCCTAGGGGTTGGACCACTGTGATCTTTCTATGGACCAACAATGGAGGACTTAAGTCCTCTCTTCGAAAACCTTCTCCCATGCAACTTTTGAAATCAAGGTTTTATTTTAAAAGATATGCATGAACAATTTTAATATGAGCAGCACTCCCTATTCTATATGGCATGTTATCAATATACATGACAAATCATATTATAATGCAAACAAGCAAAGCAATTAAGCAAAGCTACAAGCAAAATAATAATAAATAACCGTAATATTATGAGTCCATTCTAGAGAATAGAAAACAAAGATTACAAGAGAATATTCGAAGCATATTATCAATTATCATCCTTGTGTCTCCAAGCTATATCCTTCTTCATATAATGCTCATCCGTAAGTCTTCAATCCCATATGAATCGAATACTCCAAATTTTCTGTCAAATCTAAATTTTTATGTTTCTCAGAATTGTCCCAAAAATAAAATTAAAACTACACGAAAAATTGCATATGTTCTAGAGAAATTTTCAGCTCTTTGTTAGCAAGCCGATTTATGTGATAGGCTTGCCGATCATGACCCATCGGCCTGCCGATCATGACCAATCAGCCTGTCGAACCAGAAGTTTGACATGCTGCCAGAGCCACGATACTTGATTTCTGCCCCGCTGACAGCCTGTCGAATCTCACGTTCGATCTACCGATCTGCAACCATTGGCTTGCTGAATTGGTGTTTCGGTATGTCAACCGAGCAAAAATCACTCTTTCAAGAAAATACAATTTTTAATGCAATTCATCAATTTTATTATCAACAATTCAAAAACATAAAATTAAAGACTTAGGAAAAACCTGTGAGTGCCATCATCTATCTTCTAGATCCGCCATCTAGATCCATCCTCTCTGAATGATTATTTATTTACAAAATTCATACAAAATTTAAAATTAAATAATAACTCCCAAACAGAGATGATAGTCTGCCATCTAATTACATAAAAAACCTAGATACACATTTTAACCTCTAAGGAACCATAACCGGTATAAATTAATTAATTAATTTATTAATAAATAATAATTTAATCAACCATAATTAATTAATAAACATTCACCATAAAATCTTTGACAACATATAAAATATATAGAAACCTAGAGTGCCAACTCTTTATAAAATTAAATTCAAGCATAGGAGATATCAAGATCACATAATTTATACATATAGCATGATCACAAACTCGTAAATTTACGTAAAAACCATGGCTCTGATACCAATTGTTGAAAAAATAGTACGCAGTAGAATTTTAAAATTTTTTATATTAGAGTATTTTTAAAAACATAAGTTTGACATGCTATGTGCATCAATTAATCAGATCTTACTAACCTCTATGTGCCGAAAAGCTCCTGCAATCAGTGAAGAGAAGTAACGTTTCAGAAGGACCTCAATCAACTAGCCTTCTTTGCTATTCTCTATCCATGATCGGAGTGAGTGTGGGCTCACATGTACAGCTCTTCCACCAGGTGACTCTCCTTCCAACCAATTGAGAGAACCCAAAGCTAGTGTTTGTGATTTATGAACAAGAGCTCTTAAGGAGTTTCAGATTCTCACCAGCAGAATATCACTCTTAATCTCTCAATTGATCTAAATAATAGTGAGACTCACTACCTTTTTATAGAGGTTGGGTCCAAGAGTCAGTCCTTATCAGATAATGCCTCAAAATTTGAATCGGAATCAAATTCGGATCAATATCTGATGAAATCTATATGAAAACACGTGATCTTTTTATCGTGCATAGGCAGGCCGAACTGCCTAATAGGAAGGCCGAACTTACTCCATCGACAGGCCAAACTTTAAGATCGGCATGCCGAACTGTCGATAAAAAAATCTCAGTGAATCTTTTATTTTTCACCCAAGATTCTATAGGATAAAGTCTTAGTTTTAATTCAAAAAACCCCATAGAAAAGTTATCTAATTAAAACAACTTTTTCTAGATAATCTCTAGGAAAATAAATGAATTCCCAATAATTCTACAAGTTTATCTTGATTTAATTTATTCAAAATTAAATCAATTGATAAATAGACAAGAATTATTCGATCATAATAATTCAACAAGTTTATCTTGAATTAATTTTGTCACAAAATTAATTCAACCGATAAACAGACATGAATTATTTGATTCTTCTGAATTTCAACCAATCTAATAAATCTGACATAAGTCACCAATTATTAGAAAAGCACACCATATCGTTATAAGATTTTGTGAGCTAGCAAAGAGGACCTGATGGACCTATATAGTTCAAGCTCTTGATAATTATGAAACCCAATATCCTAGATATACATTTCATAATTATCAACTGCAACGCTACTCTACTAAAAGCTTGGAGCTGCACTCTCGAACTATATAGAATTATAAAGCCCGTATAGCTAAGTCTCCATAACACATCATAGTACATCGTATTCTCATAATATTATCCATAATCGGCTTAAGGACAAGTTCTGTCTTACCTTCCCGATTATTTTTATCTTACGTTCTATTATCTCACCATCAGAAAACTTACCATCCAAAGACAGTATACCATTCGTTTACACCTATGTATCCAAATGGTTGAGTGTTTCAGTTTTCCATTTACAGGATAACGCATATAAGAGGATAGCACTACTCCTAAAGAAGAGCTATGAATTCCATATCTATGAATAATAGGTCTACGCTATCAAGAGTCATGCCTCCAACGTACCGACATGCATACCACTATTAAAATATGTGTGTCACCCTTTGGTACATCAAAAGACACAAGCCAAGACAACGGGTCCACTATTCATCTTAGGATTAAGATACAATACAAATGATTGTCTACAGTGAATCGATTTGCTGAGACAAAATTATTAATCCAAATCAATTCACTTTATGTCCCGATCCAACACATCGTTACCTATGACAACGTGCCAATATTTCTATTCACGGAGTCCACCTCCGATGGCCAAGACAGACCATCTCTCAATAGGGATATAGACAACATAACAATCTTTCATAAATAAAGCACCTAACTTTATTCCCTCGATTGCGGATCTTATGATTTAGACCATCACCTTAAGAATTGTGTCTTCTGCATAATCTGCCCATCAAATGCCCAATTCTTAAAGGTTTAGACTGACAGTCTCATACTATTGTTTGCTTAACATACATTCAACAAATATGAATGCAAAGAGGACAAGATTTGGTATATTAATAATAAATAAATTCGTTATTGATAAAAATGTCTCCAAAAACATATTACATTTTTACTTCTTAAGGCATACATGTCTAACATTTAGCTCATCAAGATCTTGATTTAGTCCTTGCAAAAAATCAAAAATTCAATCTTTCTCTAGCATCTTGCTATATTGAATTCCATCATCAGGACACTACCAAGTAATGTTGTATAACAAATCTATTTCTTGCCAAAGCTCCAAAATATTATTGAAATATTATGTAACAGAGGAAGTACCTTGGTGTGTGTTCTGAATACTAGACCGAGTTTCAAAACTTTGTGAAATGTTTTCATAATCCAAGTACATCTCTAACTACAACCCAAATCTCTTTTCTTGTTTGCTAGAGCAGGTATAGTCGTCCAATTTTTTTATCCATGGAATTAGTCAACCATGCCATCACTATCAAATTTTCTACCTCCCAAACACTATAGGTTATTGATCCGACGCTCCTATCAAGTAGCCCATTTTTCCTCTTCCCATAGTGACAAGAAGAACAGACTGGTACCACTCTCAAAAGTTGCTACCATTTAACTTATGTGCTGTAATTTGGATTGAGGGAATTTCCAAATGGTTGGGTGTAAGAGATACTAATGGGTTAGAAACAGTCAGAGTTACGATGGACTCTGCTGTAGACAAAGTAGGGTTGGCCATTTAGTCGGTGGTGGTGGCGGTGATACTACGCTAGTAGAAAGTCTGACTTTGATGCCATAAAATCAATAATTTGAGGAGAAAAATAAAATTTTTCTATTATTCTGAATGAATTACATAACAGTACTATAAGCCATTTAAAAAGAAAACAAAAAACAAATCAATGTTCCCCTATTCTAAGAAACTAGTCCTTCAAAAAATAATAGATCTTAAAATCATTGATTGGTTTAATAACACAAAATCAGGAAAAACAGGAAAGGAAAAAACTTAATTTTGAAAACTAATATCCCAGTAATTTATCCCAATAATCATGAGATTTTATTCTAAATTTTCAAAGGTTACAATTTGAGCAAATTGCATAATTTTTTAAACATTTTTCCCTTCAATTCTCCACGTAAGATTCTCCTTGTCAATGTGCAAATTTTAGCTTGTGATCTAGTGCATTTTGACGGCTGGCAGTACTGAGTATGGCTCGATCTCAGCCCTTAAAGGCACTATGCAATAGACAAAAAACATGTCAAGGAACGAGCCCAGGTGGGATCGAAACTGAGGCAGGCTTGAATCGTTGGATCAAGTCAATGGATGAACAAGATCTCACCATGACTAAGCTCATGTGAAACAACCATAGCAGATCTGACACTACGCTTGACTTTCCAGGTGGGTGGGCCTAGCGTGTCTGGTGGCTATAGTAGGAAGGTGACACACGTCCAGTAATCTAACGGTCTTAGGCATTTGGTGACATGATCCAGCTGCCAGGAATGTGCCATGCAGTATTTTAAATTTAAATTTGAACTTTTTTATTTTTTTGAAACATTTGTTGTCCGATTTTGTCTATTTTGGTGGCGTTTTACTCCATTTTCTATCAGATTTTAAATCTAAAAATTGAAAATTGGAACAAAATTAATTATTTTAAAAACTTAATACAATAATTTTAAAAAATATTTATTTACATTAAAATATACAAAAATAATTACAATTTTCTAGAAATCTAAGCTCATTCAATTTGGCACAGATATGATTTTTAAGACTCAAAAATATTTTTAAAAATTATTAAAAATATTGTAAAAAATATTTACAAACTTAAAACACACTATAAAACTTATTAAGACTTAAAACAAACTTTCTACACATCATTTTTCAGATTTAATTAATTTCAAACTAAACTAATATTTAACATACAAAAATGATTCTAAAAATTACCAAAAATATTATTAAATATAAAAACATATCAAAAACTTATAATTAAACATATTTTTACATTAAGACACTAAAATATTATTTAATACTTAATTGCTTTGATTAAGGAGTTTTACGAGAAATATTTTTGCAAAATAATTGATTTTAGCTTTAAGAAATGTACATTTTTTAAGTCTCATCACTCTTCTTATGTTAAGTATGGTTATATTTTATGTTATGTGATGTTATGTAGCAACATGTCATACTGCATACACATAATAAGACAAGTAAAATGAATACGATAAGTTAAGTTAAGAGTGTCGTACCAACATCTCGACCTACGGAAAGGCATTTAGTTCAGTTCAATTTATGATCTAGGTGTTGTTAGGGACTTTTGTGAACCCTAACTTCCCGATAATTATGCGCAATCGGTACAAACACATGAGCTGATGAAGTATGATAAGATAGATACATAAGACATGTGCATAATAAAGCATAATCAACTCATGCATGTCTTGATGAATGTTTTAAGTTATATTTTGCGAGTGTGAGCTCCTACTTGCCTAGCGAAATCTCATTCAGCTATTTATGCAGTAGGTAAAAACCTTGTCAGCAAAACTTATAAGCAGTGGCAAGCGGCAAATGAATAGTGAAGGTGGGAATGGATACACATGAAACTATTATTACGATTTAAAAAGAAATATTCCGCAAATCTTAGCACTTTACTTAAAATATGTTTAAGTTCAATATTATGTAGTAAATAATGGACACATAGATAAGGTTGTTACAGAGAGAGAATAAAGTCAGATATTAAAATGAGAGTTATATGCACCTTTATAGCATAGAATTGATTATCCAAATTGACATGACATTTCTTAATTTTTGTTAAATTACATAAAAATATAGGGAAAATCTTTTGTAGGTACCGCTTATGGGAAGGCTTCCTTGGTCATATATGTAGTAGATTAGATGGCTAAAAAACCATGGAGAGGTCCAGCTATGTGGAGTTCATCGATTATAACCCAGAACTCAGAAGAATAGGGGGACTGGCGGGTAAGAAGAAGACAAAGGGAAGGAATTTTGGCGAACAATAAAAGAAAAAGAAATAAGTGGAGAGAGAAGTTGTTTTGCATTTGCGAGAAGAATTCTTCTTTAGCCTCCCTGCATTTCTCTCGGCCTTTTCTAACTTTTATCACCTGATTACTAATCCAAAACCCACATCATCTTATCAAACTAACCTTTCAGGTTTTTCTTTTCAAGCAAGGAAAAAAAAAATCGCATCATCATGTCCTTTAAAGAATGTACAAATAGAACCCAAGAAAAATTGACAGTCTATGCTACCATTCTTTTTTTTTTTTTTTTTTCACTTCAATTTACTGCTTTTCCTTTTCCACCACAGTAAGCAAACCCAAATATATCGGGTGAACGTACGAAGTTATTTTACAAATTGTGAACCCAAGCCATATTAGAATCAAGACAAGCTTACATTGATTTTGTATTTTCCTTGAAAATTCATATCAATTGAGTGCTGATTGTGCAAGATTTTAATTTGAGTAGTGAGATTAATTTTTTTTTTTTTTGTTTTTGAAGCTAGAATTTCATTCAATTAGAAAGTCTTACAGACACCAATAATAATACAGATAATCCTGTGGTACAAAATACTGGACACTTGTAAAACTGGTTCTATTAATAAAATCTAATAAAATACAAGGAAGACAACGCAAGAGAGACCCAATATCGAGAAGATTCCTCGACATATCAGTTTGAGCATGCATAAGGCTCTTTTTGAAACCATTACAGGAAGTTTTCGATCTATCGAGAGCATGTAACATGTAGTACTAAGGCCATCAACCTCTCCGCATACACTCATAACTAGCGAAACTTCTAACTCGCCAAGACTTAAATTTGGCAAACTGCAAACAAAATCAAACAGTAGGAAAACCACCTCCATTATTACAAATAGAATATCAACGCCTTTATTAGACTAAAACATTAAAAAACAAAAAAAAAAAAAAACCAAAAGCATGATTGCCGCAAATCTTCAACGAAAGTATAGCCAACATGAGGACCATTAGGGTAGGAGAACCATCAGGGTAGAAAGAACACTTCTAGGGATAAGCGGTAAAGCTGACAAGATGACTTCAAACAGCAAAATGTGAAGCACACACGCCACAACCGTCAACATCCAAAGCCGACACCACTATCTCTAAAAGAAGCTTACCACCATTCTGAAAGAAACTCAAAAAGAGTACAAACACTAGACGAGAAATACGTCCGAAAACGCCTCTAAGTCGTCTAGATTCTATCCTCTAAACGGAATCAAATCTACCCTAACGAAGCCACCCTGCCAAACATAACCTCCGTCATTGAAAAGCCCACAATGGTATGAGCTCCGTAACCAGTTTTCAAGACCGAAAGCCCGAGACGCACGGAGGCAATCTCAGAATTCCGGCTGACTCACTCTCTCTTTTTCTCTCTTTCTCGTTCCTTTCCTAGGGCCAAGCAGTGAGATTTCTTAGAAGAAGGATCCCCACCAAAGGTTTTTTTTTTTGGGTCAACCCAAAAGTATCTGAATGTGAAAGGAGGAATTTCCATTTTCTAATTTTTTTTAAGGAACAATAGTTTTTTAATCAACTCAATTTATTATCAGATTATGAAAGGAGGAATTTTCATTTTCTATTTTTTTTAATAAACAATAATAAAGTAAAAATGATCAAAAGTACAGCTTTCAAATTAATAGACTATCAATTACAGTGTGCTCAAGTCCACGACTGCAGTCTTCCACTTACGGGATGAACTTCTCCATGCAATACGAGCCCCTAGATCAAGCATTATCCATAGTGCACCAGGAGCTGTACCTACCGTAGTCTTCCCCCAAAAATATATGATCCATCAGCGCTGATCCAACCCTTATGTACAATGTTTCTAACTTGTTGCACGGCACTGCTTTAAGAGCAATTCTTATATGTACAATGTTTCTACGTATAACTTGTTGCACGACACCACTAAGAGCAATTCGGATTTGTGGTACGTTATGCAATAATCATTGTTAGCCATGCTGAAAGTTGAATTTCAACCTAACCCTATAGCAAAGCCTCAACACTGCTGCTACACAGGCTAAATGCATTAGACTAAAAAGGACGTCTTCCTGGCTCCTTACCTCAAAAAAAAAAAAAAAAAAATTGAAGCAGAAAAAAGTCGTTACGATTGCAGCAATTGCATACCTCCAAAGGAAAATAGACGAGAGAAATTGCAAAATAAACCTGCAAATCACCATAAAACATACACAACTAGCAGAAAGAAAGACGCACAAAGCTTTGACAACGATTTATTTGAAAGCGTAACCGCAAATGCCAAACACATCCATCAATTCTCAAAGCAACCACCATCAAGAATATAAGAATGCCAAAGAATTACATCACTGAGATCCAAGCTCCCACAGCAGCAATAAGAGATGAGTACTTAAATGGTCATTTTTCAGTATCTCCCAATTCGGGTTATTATTCAACAAAGCTTCACCGTAAACGGACTACCAGTTCACCATCATGACTACAATAAACTAGAATGACAGTTGCAGAGATGATGGCTGATTTTCCCTTCAACAGCAAAGCAATGCTTAGGCATTCAACATGCCACCAGAATTCTTCCTGCACTCAGACAGCATGTCCAAGTAGAACTGACACTTGCTAATGTCGTTTCCATAGCTATTCAAGCACTGCAAGAAAAACACACGTTAAACAAGTATTCCACATTCAATATCAAATATCTACAGCTAACCACGGATGAAAGAAAAGAAAATGGTTCCAGTCCAGTATCAAACACCTAAGTTGACACCCACGAAAGAAAAATAAAATCGTTCAGCACCGGCATCAAACTACAACCACCACTACTAAAATGAAACAAAAATGGCTTAACTTTGCTATCAATGATCCCTATTTTTATATTTCCAAAAGGAAATCAAATGGTTCACGTAAACAAGCTTAAGACAAAGTTGGGCATTCACTTACAGCAGACAAAGACAGAAGATTAAATGAAAAATAGCATTTGAATATGCCATGAAACTAAAAATTTATTTCCAAGAGGATTAGAAAGGATCAAAATCATGCATACATCTTGGAATGCCTTGGTGTGAATGCCACATGCATCAGCACCACCCAGACTGTTTGCAGACGATGCAGGGGCTGCAGCAGCCTCCGATACCACAGTTTCATGCTGAATGGTTCGAGGACCAAGAACAGCATCTACAGCCCTGTGAGCCACTGCACTTCCAGTGCCGAAGGCCATTCCTGCAGAAAAGAAAAACAACAAAACTAAGACACTTTTCCAAACAATTGGTGACCATGCACATGTGCACAACCAGCTCATTTTCATGTTAATGAAAACATGTTTCACATACCTTGAGCAATAGTGGATCCAATCCCTCCTAGCAAAGATCCACCACCACCTTGTTGTGCTGGAGCTGGAGGAGGAGCATGGTTAACTGCATCAATTCACAAAAAGCGATAGATGAATTCTTAGTAGTTCCTTCAGGATGTGGAGCAACATAACTTCAAACTGTTGCAGACAAGGACCAAAGAGACAGTCGGAAGATCTAAAGCACACCAAAAGCACCAGTACCTGGCTGAGGAGGAGGGCTACGTGTGGCAGGGCGTGGGGCTGCACGAGGAGCAGGTCTTCCTGAGAAAACAGTTAAAATGAACAATACCGTATATATGCACTCATATTAACATGATATGTAGAGAGACTCCATCGACATTGCAAAATAAAGAACAATGCAGGTGCAAGTTGATGCCATTTAACACCGCGGTCTACACAAACCAAGCTTCACAAATTCTCCTTTAATCAAGTTTACACAGCAAAGAAGTCCTAATTTATTCCCTAGAGAGCAACAAAAATCAAACACCTGCTGCGCCATTTCCCAGTATTTAATTATGAAAACAACCTTACGCTCCTAACGCTAAACCATGGCGGCAAAAAGATGTCTCATATATACACGAAAGTCTAAAATTGTTCCAAGAAGAATACAATATACCAACTTCATATGAACTGTTAGTTCACATTCTTCCTCTTTAACAACACTTTTCTATGTGTCACGAAGGCACACATTCAATAATAGAAATCACACGTTCTTAGTGGTGGTCAAAAGGGCATTTTCAATTTCGTCATATGTCCATAGAAGAAGAACCAGGCAAAAGCCCAGGTGAGAACAATATTTACAACAAAAGGCTCTACCAAAAGCAAGAGAAGCTGCCATCTATGCTAAATAGCAATGAAAAAAAGGGGAGATTATACCGCCGAAACCCAAAAACTCTTAAACCTATAAGACCTAAGTTTTATCGACCTCCATAAACAAAACAACTAGATACAAAAAATTCATCCAGAAGTGAATACAAAAAATTCATCCAGAAGTGAAGCAATAGCACCAAAAAAAAAAAAAACCCAAATAATCGTCCAATCCAACTATGATAACTGAAACCAACAAGTAAATTTACAACTTCAGTCAGGGAGGAAAAAAAGTGAGGGCCCTAAAACCCAAGTGAAATCACGGCAAAATGAGCCTTCATCAAGAAGAAAGCCATGATTTTTCGTCCCCATATTTACAAAAGTAAAACGAAACAAAACCCTAGAAATCAAACAGCGAGATTTATGGTAAAGAAAATGAAATAATAGCTTGTAAATGAAATTGACAAAGTAGAAAGCTATAAATCTAGGACCTCCTGAGCTTCGGCGAGGCATGGCTGATGTCGGCGGCGCCCGAAGAGATTTGAGAAGACGACGGAGTCAGAAAACCTAAGAAGAGTCTAGAGGATATGCACAAGAGAGGGCTTCTACGTTGGACTCCCCAAAGCACCGAGTTTTCCTCCTTTTATAGTGAAGCGATTAGTGATTCCAAGTGGGAGAGACTACGAAGGTCAGATACGTGTTGCTCGTGTGTGCCATTACATTTGAAAGAATCTTCTTTTGAATATCCATACTATGTATAAAATTGTAAATGTGATTTACCACATGAGCTTGACACTTCAATTTTTTTTTTTTCTTTCTTTTCTTTCCTTTCCTTTCTTTTCTTTTCTTTTCTTTTTTCTTTTTTTTTTTGACACCTTTTGCCTATTCATTTATTTATTTATTTATTGTTTTTATTTCTTTTTTTTTTTTTTTGCTTTTGTCTTCTTTCTTCTTGTTTGCATATTTCATCATTAATTTTTTTTATTTTTGTTTTTTTCTTTCCTCTTGAATTTTTTGATTGACAATTTTTTTCTTTTTAAATATTCTTTGTTTGATTTTTTTACAAAACCAAATGACTAGGAAAGTAATAAAATAAAACAATTTTAAAATATACATATTATTTTATCTTTGTATTCGTGAAGAATACACACGCAAAGCGCGTGCTTCTCCCTAGTCTGACTTTTTTATAGATTAGCTAATTAGCTAATTGTGGCAAGGGACTAGCATCAAAATTTTGTAGGACATGATGTTTTTTTTTTTTTTTATGAGGTAGGAAATGGATATATTTGATTGTCGCTTTCTCATAAAATCCTTATTTGGATTAACTGAACAAATGATATTCTTTTTGGAGGTCATTGATAGATCATTTTGAAGATGTCACCAAAGGTAATTGAATTTTATAAAAATTAGAATTGATTAACTAACACTAAGCTTGGAAAATAATAATAATAATTTGAGGGCACTATTGGCATTAAGCATCGAGGTAATAGAAAGTGGGCTCTAGTTGAAGGTCTTATGTTATAAGACTCACCCTCTATTAGTATATAGTATTCAACAAGATACCCTATAACATTGTTCTAGAAAGATAAATGCTTGTATGATCTTTTTTTTTTTTGGTGGTAATTTATAATGGTGCTATGTGCTTTTAACAAGTGTTGTTCAATAAAGTATACAAAATATTTTACCATAGAATATTATTTTAAAGAGCGTTTGGTATATAGTAATCCTGAGGGTGAGAATAGAAATAAGATTCCCACATTTGGTACTAGAACTATGATTTTTGGATTTTTTTGAAACTTAATCATATGGGATTCACTTTACCTCATTTGAGGTAATCCTTAACAAAGTGATATTCATATTCCTAAGAATCTCAAGACCTTATAAATCTCACCTTCACTTCTGATGATGATGATGATAACGAATAAATAACATAAAATACTATAAATATTTATAATATTATCATAGCATAATATTATTATTTAACAATAATATTAATATAAAATAATAATATATCATTAAGAATTTCAACTATTATTATTCATATTCATATTCATATCAATAACTATAATATATAAGATATTTTTAATATTAATGTATTACTAAATAATAATTATACTACTATTATATTATATAATATAATATAATAGTAGTATAATTTGATAATATAATATCATAATATAATATTATATGTATATAAATATTAATAATTTGATAATAATGATATAATAATATAAACAATAATAACAAAAATTTAATCATATAATATTAGTATTCATAGTAATATTAATAACAATATTAAATTATAGTGCTATTATTATATAATTCATATTTATATTGCTATTAATATTTAATATTAGTACTAACATACTATACTGGTATCTTTAATATAATACTAAATAAATTATTTCAATATATTAAGATTAAATATATTAATATAAATAATACTTTAGTAGTAGTAATAATAATAATAATTATGATGATGATGTTGATGATTATGAGGTTCTCTATGTTTTTAAATTCTTTCTAGTGATAATGATAATGTTATGAGTGTAATTATCGTTTTTAAAAATATGGATATAAAAATTATATTAATATATAAAGGATAATGGAAATAGTTTTTAAAAGATAATACAACAATTTATTTTGTAAACTATATAGGATTCTCATGTACAACCAAACACAATAATATATTATTCCTAGAAATCTAAAAGAAGATTTAGGTATATAACTAAATGTGATAATATTGGTTTCTTAAGGACCATATTGTCTACTATCACTTTCTCGAAAATATAATTCTTACTGATTACTATATACCAAATACCTCTTTAAGGTTAAGTCTATGGTAAAAGGTATTTTTCTACCCCAGCAGTGGTATATAATGTTGAACATTGTTGGATTAAAAATGTATAGCCCAAATGGATCTTTTTTATAGAAACAAAAATAAAGACTATTGTTTCTAATCAAATTTTTTGTTCAACACCAATTACAATGTTTATTATAAAATAAAAAAGAAAGAAAGAAAGAAAGAACATATCTCGCTCTCAACGATCCTCTACTTCTGAATGCAACGGACCCTCGAGAACTCCTTGGACTATGCAAAGCTTAATTACTAAGTGCTTGTGCGAAGGAAGAAGCAAATCAATCAGAATTGAGACAAGAAGATGGACCTCCAACAATGACTCATTTGCACCGGAGTGGAGATTGGGCATGGAGAGAGCACGCAGTAGGCCGACATTTATCCAACACGAACCCAATGTTCAATGCCCCTAAACTCCTCGTAGGTTGTGAACTTGATGGGCCATTGAAGTTGAGGGACCCACCACTAGCGTTGCTCTTAAGGGATTTGATTTTGTTTTCCCACACTTTGTTTGTGTCGTTTCTCAAATTTGAAGTTTTATAAGGATTGTTATCAAGAACTTGAATTCTCTTGAAATCCCAATTGAGGAAATGTTTTTTGTCTCTTTATTTTTTTGTCCTTTTATGTTTATTCTATTGATGGATTATTTAGATAAAGTGGTGAAAGAAATTATTAATGTTTTTATTTGCTTACTATAGTTTTTTTCCTTTTTAGGATTTGAATCTAATTTTGAAGTTGACAAGAATTCATGAGTTGTAAAATTTAAGGATTCATCTCTTAAAAAAATTAAGGTTTTATTTATGATTTGGCCATCATTGGTAGTTAAGGAGTTGAGGAGGAGGAAAAGCATAGGAGTTGAGGCAATCATCATTAGTGGATGAGAGCAACAAGGTTGAGCTCGCGAGAGATTGGGGGTCACCGAGGCTAGATGTAAATAAGGCAGGCTAAAGGGAAGTGCAACGGTGATGAGTAGCATGGGAAAAGGATAGAATATTAACTAGAAAAATATCCTCTCAACTATGACCTTTATAACATTTTGCCCCTTATTTTTTAAACGTAACATCTGTTTCCCCTCAAACATAACAACATCAATAAAATAACTTCTTCCGCTAGGTTTCAAATGAAAGTTGACCAAGAATTAACTTTGTATGCATAATTTAATATTGTTGGTAACTCTCTCTTACTTTACATTAATATTGAATTTAAAACCTATTCAAAATTTATTTCTTGGGGAAAATTTAAAATAAAAACCAAACCGTGACATGTTTTTTTTTTAAAGTAGAATAATGAAAATTTCACCTTTCAAATAATGAAATTTTCAACAAGTCATATTGAAAAAAATGTTACCCTAAAGTTTAAAAAAAGTGTTATCCCACCCATAAAAAAGCATGATAAAAGAATAATCTTAAAGTAACGTTGAAAGAATCAAAAGTTAAAAATAAAAAAGAACACTAATTAATTTTCAAGGTGCTAGCATAGGGCAGATTTGGGTTGGAGAGCTAGTTGTAGGCATTGGAGGGAGGGAGAAAAGTGAGATCATAAAGTGCGACATGATTTGACAAAAAGGGAAGGGACACTCGCTACATCATGGGAGGGGAGAATTGTTTGTTGGAAAAATTGATTTCGATGACGTAGCGGAATTTTAAAAATTTTTATATAATCACCCAAAATCTAACTTTGATTGTTGTCAACCATAATAGAATTATAATCTAATGCGTCTGTTTAAGACCAAAAACAACACTTCTAACTAATCAAAGGAAATCTCAACCTTCAAATCTTTAATGTTGTATCTTTTTCGTTACGTCATTGTGTTATGGGAACAACTCAACATATCTCCGCCACAGCTTCTTTCTTTTCAAACATTATAATGCTTAAGGAACTAGGATCACTAAAGAGGAATGATCAAAGTTCTACTATGTAAAATTTACATTGTGGTAGACTGAGAATAAATGCGGACTAAGACCTCTATTTATATAATAAGTTTAAGGAGTTAAAAGTCTATCAAGATCATAAGAGAATTCTCTCTCTCTCTCCTCCTAGTGTTATACATGCCACAATACCCACCCAATGCTACATGCCATCTTAAGCAGAAAGAGATTCGAAATCCTATCTAATCACAATGTAGAGTTATGTGATTATCTGTATGATCCAATATAATTCTTATTCAAATAATTACAATAGAATTTCATTATCTAAAATAATTTTTAATTCAAACAATTATGAATAATTATCCTTTATTTAAATTCAAACACAATTAGGATTTAAATTAATTATTTAAATATAAATAATTAATTATTTCAAATCCTAATAAATAAATTGAATGATATTTTTTTCTAAAATTAATTATCGAGAAGCACTTGAAATTGGCTCTTATAGTCTTCTTGGACTGTGCGTGGTGCCACACAACCAATTGGACTATAGGCATACACACTAACAAGTTCAGTAACCTGTTTAGCATAATCACTTATATTACATTTGGTAAACTGTAGTACTCAGCCTGTCAAAGAATTAGTGAGCTAGCATTAGAACCTTAGGACATATGTTTATCAAGCTTCAATATAACATGAATTAATCCCCAATTAATTATTCGATTAATTATTAAGTCTGGTGTCACTCCAATCTAGGCCCAAAACTGCACTCTTGATAATATATCATATTACGAGACTTTATATATTAGTCTTGTCCATGTTTTCTCATATATATATATATATCATATATATTATCCATAATCAAATGAAGGACTCTGTTCCATTTTACTCTCTGGTTATTTTATCTCAAAGTTCTATTATTTCACTTGTTTGGTAAATTCAATTTATAACAAATGCAAATGGAAAATCATCTAGTTACCACATGTATCCATATGACAAAGGCTTTGTTCTTTTCCAATTTCTTAAATAATGCTTTTAGGAGGATAACATTAACTCCTTGTTAGAGAGCTATAGGTTGCATCTCTAATATACGGACAATGGAGCCTTTAGTCATCAGAACTCCTGCCTTTAGCTAACAAAATTTTTATTAACTCAATTACATTTAGGTCTAGTCCAATGTGTGACCACCGCTAGATCTACCCCACTAATGTGTCTACCATGGAGTCAATCTATTCAACGACCTAGATAAACCCCTTCCATAATTGGATGTAGACTGTAACAATCCAGCTTTTCAAGCTCTTACTTAACGTGCTTAACTTGTTTTCTTAACTCAAATCTTGCTTACTAGTAAAAAAAAAATACTAGTTAAATTTTTACTTTAAAACATACTTGAAATTGTTACGATTTTTGTTGCAACATAAACTGATAAAACTTTTCATAATACTTGTTAAGTAAACATTTACTTTCATAAAACTTTTTAAATGATTTTTCAAATAGCGAAAACTTTCTTAACAGAGTGGGAGACTTTTGTAGTGGTATCCATTGCCCATTTTTCACATTTGTCTCACCACAACATAGCTCATCTATTGGTCATACTAGCCTCTTATAGTATTACTATAGCATGAAAGAATTTGTAATGAGCTTTCGCTTAGTAAGTTTAAACTTTTCTCACAAAACATAAAATATCGTTCATAAAACTTCCTTCTTAAAACCTTTTAAGTAAAACATCTTTCTTGAAATATTTCTTGTAAGTCATCTCTTGTAAAACATCCTTTTTTGAAACATTTCTTGTGAAACATTTCTTGTAAAACTTTTATCACAAAAAGTTCTTCATAAAAACATTTCTCATAAAATGTTTCTCACAAACATTACAAGTAAAAATATTTGTTAAAAGAAATACAAGCAATATCATAATACATGATTCCATTTATGCTCAAACATGGGCTTTTAAACATAAATTAATCACTGTTCGTAACTATATTTAAAGCCATCTTTACATAATGAAAATTTCTATTCCACATGATTTTACGGTTTTGGCCTGAAATACAAAATCTTAATATTTTTGCTTCTAGGACAAAAATAACCGTCTTATACCAAAACATCAAGTTTTTTATGCTCCTTGGCTAAACTCCACCAATTTCAAAACATTTTCCTTGTTTTGAAAGTTCATGCATTAAACCTTGTAAAATTCATAACTTAAAATCTGTGAGAAATTTTCATAAATTGCTTTCAAACTTTAATAGTTTCAGCAAGATCTATAACTTTCTGGTTTTAACTTTTCTCAAAATCATTCATCCTTGTAGAGTTGTTTAGACAGTAGAACAAAAACCATTGTTTTTTGGCTTGATCTAATTCGAATTTGAGCAAGATTTCTTTCACAAAAATTGTTCGACTCAATGTTTTCAATAAATCTTGTATTTTCAAAATGCCCTTAAATACCTTTTTTATGTCAAAATTTTCCTTAACTTAATTTTCTTGAGTTTAGTTTCATTTAATCTTTTTAAACACACTTTCAAGCACTTAATACTTAAAAGAATCAGGCCACAACATTCCTTTTGCATACATTGATCAAAATCATTTCATCAAGCACTTTAAGTGTTTAAACTTTGTATTTATGACAAAGTTTACTATACTTTCTTGTTTTGAGTATAACCCATGTTTTTAACTATCCATCATCTTCATCATCCATGTAATCCCATGAACAAAACATACCACAATGTTTTTCTTACATCCTATAGTCCAATCTTATTACAAACCATACACAAAAACCCATAAATCAATAAACTCTCAAAGCTAAAGTTTAGGGTTTTACCAAAGATTTCTCAAGTTTTAAAGTCCTCCTTTGTGGTACTCCAATCCTTGTTATTAATTTGTACAAAAACCATGACAAAATTCGATTAAAAACCCATCCATAGCTTAAAGAAAATCATTAAAACCCATAGGAAAAATTGGGATTTTATCTCCAAAAGTGACAAATCTTGAACTAGAGCACTTGAACTTGATTTAAAGCTTGATTAGAGGTCAAATTTTTGAAAACTATTGAGAGGTTTATGGGGAGAAGTGGCTGATTTTAGTGTATGGGGAACTAAGCTTTGTTGGTTTTTCATGGAGCAAAATTTGGAGACAAACTAGTCTTTTTTTTCTCTCTCTACTTATGACATCATAGGGCTAAATTGAAATAAAATTTGTTTCCAAACTAGAGGCCAAAACAGGATCCATCTACGGGAGAATGTGACCACTTTTCTACTTTTTGGGTGGCACTTTCATAGGTCCTATAACCAAGGACAAAAATATCAATACCAACGGAAATAATGACATTTTAGTTTTACAAAAATATTGATATTGGTTAAAATTGGTGTAATATATAGAAATTCTTCTTAAATCACTTTATTTTTAAATGAGGCTTTAAAAAATTCTAAATTTGTTAATAATACATAGTTTAAATGACTTTTCAACTGAACGACTAAGTATGTGATGAATATGAATGGTAAAAAGTAATCATAAAATGATGAATAATAATCACATGATCTCAAATTGAGTAAATTAATTAAAAGTCAACTCATGTAAGTATTTTATATCTATAAATTTTATACAAGGTACAAAAATATTAATACCAAAAAGAGTTTCTAGGAGGTTCTAGGAGATTCTAGGAGAAAGAATAAGGCTGAAAAAGTTACAGAGAAAGAAGAAATAATACAAATGAAGCTTTGGAGGTTGCTATCAAAAGCAATTAGAGGTGTATCAAGATTTCTAGTGACTCTAAGATCAGAGTTTATATTTTGAATTATATGTCACAGTACACTAAGTAAATTAAAATTTTGACAAGTAAACTTATTAGACTATATAAAAAAGTGAATAAAAATAACTTGAATTTTATATTTCAGAGTAATATATTTCTACATAAGTTTTCATAAAATTTTCAGATATTTTGTCATTTTACACTATAGTTTTTACGAAAATATCTATCTTTGTCAAAATATCAAAAATATAGGCACCTCTAACTTCATATCGGTACTTCAAATATACAGCAATAATGACGAAAATGTAGATTTTTCAATCCTTGCCCACAACTTTTTACACAATGTCAATTTACACTATATTGTATTTTTTATATACTGCTGGTATACTTGTACTACCAATATACTCTCCTAGACTCTTTATAAGCTTTCATACTTATTCATATCCTCAACACAATATATTCTCATACTACTTAACTTTGTACATTGCAATTTTCATATTGCTTAACTTTATGCAGTATAATTTCCATACTAAATTATTTTAATATTGCATAATTTTCGTACTGCTTAATTTTCAAACTATATAATTCTCATATTTTTCATATAGTATTTTCTTAACCTGCATTTTAATTCTAAAATCTATTGCAATACATTTTACCGCAATTAAGCTTTCTAGCTTATTTTTCCTTACTTATCTTCTAATACTCATCTTCATTTCATTCATACTTTACTTAAGACTATGAGATAAATTTTAATCTTAAGAATCTCATATTTATTCTTATTAAATTTGTCATAAAAATTGGATTTAAACAATAATCCTTGTAACACTAAAATTACTCCTTAAGCTCTTAACAAATTTTGGAGCATAAAATTTAGCTCACAAAATTTGTATATAAATTACTTAACCTAATCCTTAATTATTGCATATTTAATGTATTAGAAATTCTCGGGTATCACATAAACCCTTATTATAGTCTCATCATATATAAAGTGTCCAGTTGTATACTCAGACTACATACTATAAAATTTAAACTGTTAATCTCGGTATGGTATATTTTCCATGTATAAAGCTCTATATATGCTCAATGCCAAGGTTTGGTTATAATAGTCACAAGCCATATGTTTGCTTAAATGCTTATTATTATAAAAGTAATATGAAAACTATTATCAACACATGAAATATTCACATTATCATTATTTATTCATTTGATTTGAAATGTCTTTAATTATAGATAAAATATTTGTTCCTCAAGGCACTGATCCTAACACTGTCAAGGTTAGGAGTTACGAGTTGGCCGTGAAGAACTTGAGGCGTCTTTGTGGGCAAACATGGAGCAAAAACTGATTAACCCAGACTAGAAAATATACTAGATTTTAGAGATCTATTCTTGTCACTTATTATCTCATTTTTTTTGTGGACCCTAGGAGATGTTATTAGCAATTGTTGATTGTTGTAATGGTGTTGGTGAGAAGAAGAACCACAAGGATAAGGGCGGTGACAAAAAGGAAGAGATGTATGGGTTGTTGAAGATGGAGCTATTTCTTTTTTTTTTTATTTTGAAAAAAATGTTAGATCAGAAGTAAATTATGATTTTTAAAAATATATATGAACTATAATGGATGAGTAAAAGAGGAAATTTTGTAATTAATTCAAGGACATATTGTCCTTGCAGTTTTATATAAAAGTTTTCAAAATACTCTTTTTATGAATTATAATTTTGTAAATATAATAGTTGTTTTTTCTTAATATGTTATTGTATTTACGCCATTATTTAGTGTGATAGAGACCACATAAATTCTACCAAAATTTGATAATAACCTTTGGATTGTATCCTACTGGTGGGGAAAAATAGTGCCCTCCTACCCATCCACTTACTTACCCTGGACACATTGTTGCTTTAAGCTAATAGATTTTTGTCAATTTATTTTTATGTGATTTTGGCATAAAATTGTGGAGTTTCACGATCCTTTAGTGGTGGGTTGTCGATGTGACCATGACAAGCGACCTATTTACATTTTTGTCTTCTTCTTTCTTATAGAATTATTTAATTTGAAGTCTAGAAAAACCTTAACTTTGTATATGATTTTATAGACAAATAAATAAATTAAAAGTAAATTACTTGGGAGGTCACCAACCTTTTTAAAAAGGTATGATTTGATCCCCATTTTTCTTTTTTATTTATTTAACTAGTTCTAACCTTTTGATTTAGGTGCAAAAGAACTTTAATAACTAACATCTGTTAAAAACTTATCACATGAATTGCCCATGTGGATAGTCAATTAGGGCATTTTGGCAGTTGTAATTTTAAAAATAGAAAGACAAATTCAAAAAAAAAAAACTTAGCTTGATTGCGCCCACAACAGCCAATAAGAAAACACCACATAAGTAGTTGTCCCAAAAAAAAAAAACAATTCTCTCCCATGTATGCTTCTTCTTCTCTTCCTCTGGTGCCCTTCCTATTGAAGATGGTGTCCAGATCTAGCTTGACGCATGAATTCAATGGTGTAAAAAAGAAGTATTCAACCTTCATCAATATTCAACCATCATCAACATTTATCCTTCATCAAATCCATAGTAGAAACTCAAAAAGGAAAATAAAACATCTTGATAACATTCAAATGTGTTTGAATGGGTAACTTTATGCAAAGCAGCAATGCAACAAATTAATCAATCAACATATAATTGATTTATATATTGTTTGGTAAGTATGGTTAGAACCAATTTTAGTTAAAAATATTGTAGCATGTGTGAATATTATATTGTAACAACTTTTTGCTTTTTACAGTAGTGCTAAAAGCTTTACATTTTTTTTTTGGGCTAATGCAATTAGCCATAGGATAGAGAAAACTAAAGCCCAAGCCCTGAAAACAACCAAAAGGAAAAAATTGAAAAAAATTAACAAAGAAAAAAAAAAAAGCCCAACACCCTTTCTTGTGTAGTCCTTCATCCCCCACCCAAAAAAAAAAAAAAAATCGCCCTTTTACTTCTTCCTTGATGGGCTCATGATAAATGGCAGAAGTCCTGTTTGGTGATGGTCTCTCTTTCTTTCGCATGGGTCTGGGCTCGCGCCAATAATGAGATCCTCCACCATGGACAATAGAAAAGTTTGATTTGGGCTTTGACTTGGCCTCTTTTGATCATGACGAATTTGATGGAAAGGGTGGTGTCGACGTTGATAATACATGCCAACACAAAGATTGATGCTTAGGGGAGACAGTAGGGAAATGGAGGGGAGATTGGAGCTTAGGGAGATGGAGGGGCCATGGGTGTAGATTGGGTATTTTATTTTTCTCTTTTTTGAAAAGATTTACGTGTGTATATATAAATATATATATATATATATATTACGATTAATTTTATAAATATTCTCTAAAGTTTACTTTAAGTTTCAGTTTAGTCCCCAAAGGTTTAAAAAGTCCCATTTTAGTCCCTAATTTTTACATTATTTTAGTTTCAATCCTTCTGTTAATTAAATGCTAAATATTTAATAAAAAACTTTTAAAATGTCCCTTTTTAATTTCTAATTTATTACTTTGTTTCACTTGTAATCCCTTTATTCTAGCTAAGAGTTGTTGGACTAAAATTTGAAATATTTGAAGTAGAAAACTAAATATAATGATTTTGATGTATATAATCAAAAAAGAAAATTTTATCTTATTGTTAGTGAGATAAATTTTAATGTTAAAAAATAATAAGTTGAATTTTTTTATATTAGTATATAAGTATTCGATTTTACCTTTTAAAAAAAATAAAAGTTCATCTAAAAGACAATATGATAAATTATTTTTTATTTGAGTTATGTGAATAAAAGACTTTGCCCTCATTTGGTTTCATTCTTCACAACAGTTTTGGTTTTTCTGGAAATGTAAAAAACAAAAATGTTGTTGGAAATACGTTTGGTTACAAAAAAAAAACCAAAATAGAAATGAGAAACATTTAGGCCCTTTTCAAAATTAGGGTAAAAAAAGAAAACAAATTTGCATCATTTTCTCTTCTCATTTTTTATCTAACCCTCTCTCTCGAAGACGACGCGACCTTAGGTGCTTGAGGGATTTTTAAAAATGGCTTTTTGGCCAAAATTTTTTTGGTCAATGGCCTTTTTTTTTTGCATAAAAAAATAGCTTTTTGGACACCAAAACAGCTCTAGTTTTTTTTTCCACCCTGCTTAGGTTCCTCTCTTCAATACAGTTCTTTTTCTCTTTTCTCTAAAAAAACTGGGATAGTTTTAGTGCTCAAAAAAGCCTCTTTTTGAGTGCAAAAAAAAAAAGAGGCCATTTCTTTAATTCAAAATTTCTTTTGGCCCTTTTTCAAATTAACCCTAGGTGTTCCCTTGTTCTCCCCTGCTCTTCAAAGGTTTATCTTCTCTTCTCTACTCGATCTGCCTTCTCTCCTCTTTTCGGGAGATTTTTAAAAATGACTTTTTCAAAAGACTTTTTTTGGTCAATGACCTTTTTTTTTTTGTCAGCTTTTGGCACAAAAAAGGGCTTTTTGGCCATAAAAATGGCTCCATTTTTTTCTTTTCACCATGTTGAGATTCCTTACCTTGCTATAGTTATTTTTCTTAACTTTTTGAAAAAAACTAAAACAGTTTACCTACTTAAAAAATATGTTTTTTGGTGAAAGAAAAAAGGTCATTTGCCTAATTTTAAATTTTTTTGGGCCCTATTTTCAAATTCTGCCCCTATTTTCCTGACCTCTCATTGATCCCGATTTGGTTAGTCCATCTTTCTTCTCTTACTCGTTTGGACAAGTGTTGTTCATGGGTTTTGGTGGATCTTTCTCTCTCCTCTCCTCTGCTTGACCTGCTTTATCACCAAGGTATGTTCATCTCTATCTACTCTCATAACATGTTTGGTCAGTTGCCATCTGTCTTCTCTCACTCGTTCAGACAAGGGTTGTTCATGGGTTTTGGTGGATCTCTCTCTCCTCTCACTCATTGCTCCAACGCTGTTGCCTGTTAAATCGCCAAGGTATGTTCATCTCTGTCCACTCTTATAACCTCTCCTCTTTGATTCAGGGGATTCCCCCTTTAGTGACTACTTATTCAAAGATGTCTGAGATTTTGGGAACCCCTGGGCCTATTTAGGGTTATCTATGATTTTTTTTTGAATTAAATGCTGTTCAATTATCTACCATCTCCTCTAATGGTTCATTCGAAGGAAAATGTGTGACATCATTGGGCCTTTTTTTGCATGCCATGATTGAATCCAAAAGTCGGCTCAAATCTATTTTTGAATTCATCTAGATCTGTGATCTTCTCTCCTCCTTGATTTAAAAATGATTCCTATTTAGGTGGCCATTAGGGCCATTTGGTTTCATTCTCTAATTGGAATCCTAAGTCTATTATTATCTATGTTTATTATATGGGGTTGATTTTGTGTGAATCATGTTTTCTTGCAGTCTATGATTTGTTTTTTTGACTAAAAGTTGTTCTGTTATCTGCCATCTCCTCTAACGATTTATTCGAAGATGTGTGAGATTTTGGGCATCCCTGGGCCCCCTTTTTACATGTTGTGATTCAGTCCAAAAGGCAACTCAAATTTGTTGTTGTATTCATATGTTGATCTGTGATGTTCTTTCCTTCTTGATTTGAAAATGATTCCTATTTTGGCAGCCATTAGGCCCGTTTGTTTTCATTCTTTGATTGGATTTGTATCATATTGTTATCTATGTTCATTATCTAATTTTTTCAAAAAGTCTTGGCTTAACATACGTTCTTCTATTAGTCTGTTGATCTGTAATCTTCTCTCCTACTTGATTCGAATGTGTTTCCTATTTTTAGAACATGAGGCCTGTTTATTGCATGCTCTGATTTGCATGATCATTACATCATTTTTGTATTTATTGCATACTTTGATTGGAATTTTTTTTGAATAAAATGTTGTTTTATTATATGTGGCTGATTCAGTCTTTCTCTGTACGCTGTTGTTTTTGTAATCTAATTTGTCTGAATTATTCATCTTATGGCTTTGCTCAAAACCAACTATCTATTTTATGTTTAGCTTATATGTTACCGAGTTCTATAAGCTCATGATTGTTGCATTAACTCTTTCTTTAGTTTTTGGCTTTCTATCTGCTTTACACATTATTCATATGTTTGTATTTTTCATCTGTTTGTCTAATGATCTACTGTGTTTGGAAGAATGGTGCTATCTTGATCGAGATTGGTATAAAGGTGATGATGAGTGTCCAATTTTAGGTTACTTCATTTATGAGACCAGAGTGTGCTAATATATCTTGGTTATTATCTGTATGATTGTACCGGTTTTAATAGCCTTAGAATGACTCATGGATTTTCTACCAGTTAATGTACATTTTAATCTTATATTTGATAACAACCTCAGACACCTGAGCCACTTGTTCCAAAATATTCTAAATGGAGTGGAAATAATTTGTTAATTTCATACTTATTTATAGATAAGTGATAATGTGGAACATGCTACTTGGACATCAAAAGAGAAAATTTCCTCATTAACTTGTTACATGAGGAAATAAAGAACAGATAGCATTCCTCCACCTTAGACAACAAAACCTGGTTAAAAATTGAGAATGAGTTAGCAGCAAAGTTTGGGGTTCATTACATGCTTCCGCAATGAAGGCAAAGTGGAATAGACTAAGGATTGCTACCAAAGATTTCGATAAGTTAATGCAAACTATAAGATTTTGTTGGGATCTAGAGTCTAACACTATCACTGCTACTGAAGATGTATGGAAGAGTTACTTAAAGGTAACAGTCCTGCAATATAATTTTACATATTGTTAAGAAGTTCTTAGTGTTTAGTTGGTAATAGTTATTTGCAAAAAAATGGCCAGAAATATCCTAAGGGGAAAAAAATACAAGAAGAAGGGCTTGGCCAAATATAATGTCCTTTGTGAAATTTTTGGTGGAACAATAGCTACATAGAAGAGGGAAATGGGTCCACACATGGCTACCAACGTTGGACGTGTAGCCAATAAGTCTATTTAGGAAGTGGAACTCGAGGAAGAGACATGGGACTCTGATGACATAATGAACACCCCGCCGTCGAATGCCAAACCTTCTAAGGGAGGTAGCTACCGTTTAAAAAAGAAGAGTACCACAAAGAGTCTTGTAGAATCTTTTCAATGTTAGTCCAAAAGTTAGGCAACAAAAAGTGAAGCTTGTGTACATGCACACACTACTTTGTCGAGAAGCGAGCTCATAAAGCTATCACTCAGAGTTCTATCGATGAGGAGGATAGTATTGCTTCTTGTATGGGCTTGCTGAATGTAATTAAGGACTTGGATGATAGGATTTATGCACTGGTAGTGAAAGGTTTGTACTGAAAGAAAAAATTAGGTTAGCGTTTATGAATGTGCCCCATGAGTGTCGCCTTGGATTTGTCTTGGCTTCATTTTCATAGTTTATTTATCCTATGTTGTAGGCAATAATAGGGGTTTGGCAATGGCAGTTTTCTTTATTTTATGTTGTTTTTTGCTTTAATTGAACAATTGCTTGGATTGTTGCTTGGTTATTTCTAGTTTGTAATTTCTTGCATCATTTTCTACACTAGATTCTTGTACTCTGTTTATAATTCTAGTTTGAATGTTGTGCAATTATATTGTTATACTCAATGATGTTCTATTTTTTTTATCATGTTTGTGGCGTTCGGCTCGGGCGTACTCCCTCAAGCCTCCATAGGACCTACCTTATGGGGCCCCTAGACTTATGGCTCTTATTGGTAGACCATTCCCATGCCGCCCACTCATCTGTACTGTCCCCTCTAGGGCCTTCTGGCCCCTCTGGGTTTTTCTTTTGCGTCCCTCGGGTTCGAACCTCAAACCTCCCTTAAGAGGTTCTTATTTCCTTCTCGAGTACCAATTAAGCTCGAACCTCAAACCTCCCTTAAGAGGTTCTTATTTCCTTCTCGAGTACCAATTGAGCTTGGCTCAATTGGTATTCGAGAAGGAAATAAGAACCTCTTAGCTCAATTGGTACTCGAGAAGGAAATAAGAACCTCTTAAGGGAGGTTTGAGGTTCGAACCCGAGGGATGCGAAAGAAAAACCCTGAGGGGCCAGAGGCCCTAGAGGGGACAGTACGAATGAGTGGGCGGCACCATCCCCAAGCTCAATTGGTACTCGAGAAGGAAATAAGAACCTCTTAAGGGAGGTTTGAGGTTCGAACCTGAGGAATGCGAAAGAAAAACCCTGAGGAGCAAGAGGGCCCCAGAGGTGACATATGGATGAGTAGGCAGCACAGGGATGGTCTATCAATAAGAGCCATAAATCCGAGGGCCTCGTAAGGTGAGTCCTATGGAGGCTTGAGGGAGTACACTCGGGCCAGACGCCACAATAATAAGTGCGTTTTGTTGTGGCGTCTGGCGCGGGCGTACTCCCTTAAGCCTTCATAGGACCCACCTTGCGGGGCCCCCGGACTTATAGCTCTTATTGGTAGACCATCCTCGTGCTGCCCACTCATCCGTACTGTCCCCTCTGGGGCCCTCTGGGGCCCTCTGGCCCCTCAAGGTTTTCTTTCGCGTCTCTCGGGTTCAAACCTCAAACCTCCCTTAAGAGGTTCTTATTTCCTTCTTGAGTACCAATTGAATTGTGGCGTTTGGCCCGGGCATACTCCCTTAAGCCTCCATAGGACCCATCTTGCGGGGCCTTTAGACTTATGGCACTTATTGGTAGACCATCCCCGTGCTGCCCACTCATCCATACTGTCCCCTCTAGGGCCCTTTAGCCCTCTAGCCCCTCAGGGTTTTTCTTTCGCGTCCCTCGGGTTAGAACCTCAGACCTCCCTTAAGAGGTTCTTCTTTCCATCTCGAGTACCAATTGAGCTACTAGCTCAATTGGTACTCG
>CAMOHE010034908.1:0-19610 GCA_946598075.1 Artocarpus hirsutus | reverse complement strand
AATGGGTTCTCCAGAATCAGACGAAAAATTTGTCTTTTCCCACTAAAAAAAGCAAGTGGGCTTTTCATAAATTCAGAGATTTCGAAGCCGTGAAGTCAAAAAACTCACCTTGGAATAGTCTTCACCGGAGATTTGAAAGCTTGGGAGAGAAAAGTAGAAGCAAAAAAAGCTGAAATGTATCAGACTCCTCTTCTTTTGCAAAAAGACATCTGACTCTTCAAAACAGATTGAAATAGAGACATTTTGGGGTCATTATAAGCAAAGCAAGCGTGTTTTCTAGATGCTACAGACTGTTTATCTGAGAGAGAGAGAGTTTTTTTTTTTTTTTCTTTATTTTTTTTTTCCCCTTAGTTTTGGTTTGTATATATTAGCAGAGAACGAGGCCAACTCATTGAAACCGAAAATGGAGAGTGGATGACGATGATGTGATAATTATTTTAATTAAAATAAATATTTTATTTTTATTTTTCTTTGATTTTTGGAAATATCTTTCCTTTATCAATTGGTGTGAATTACTTTCCAAATTCTTTATTTTCCACTTTTTTTATTTTGAGAAGTAGTTTGTTTTTTTTTTTTTTTTTTGTTTTTCTCCCCTCAGAAGTTTATCATATATTTCGTAGTTGTTCGGGGTCAAAAACAAAGTGGAATTCGTTGAGCATAATTCCGTGTCGTTTTTCCATATCGAAGACAAAAGGTCAGTTTCGCATTCTCATGTTATGCTGTAGCTTCTGTTATGCGGTATTGTAGACTAGAAACACGTAAGCGTTAGATAAAATTTTTTGATAAAATTTTTTTTAAAGTTGCTGTGAATGCTAGAAGTAAAATTATAAATATTTAATAAATTATATATAAAATTACTGTAAAGATATATAATAATAAAAATAGACATATTTTACTAAACATATTTATAATTTTAATTTTATTAATTTCAATTAAATTAAAAAACTAAATCACTTTTAATTTATATCGTGATATTTGAGTATCAAAAAAATACCGTGATATTTGATTTATTTGTTTTGATTTATTCTTTTTTATTTGATTTTTTATAATATGTTTAGTTTTTTTTTTGTTGGAAAGTATTTCAATATATTTCCAAGCATATTTCTAATACGTTTTGTTGAAATAAAAGGTTATTTGATTGATTTTAATTTGTTAAAGCAAAATAAATAGATTAAGAACTATGTATTATTACTAAGATTAGTCTAGTAATTTTAAATTATAAAAACAAAATTTGGTGTAAAAAAAGCAACCTTTAGGCTGCTTCTCAACTTTTGCTGTTGGGCTGCAGTTTTTAGAGAAATGAAAAACAACCTCTAAAAACAATGTCAAATGGGTCCAAAGTGGAATTCGTTTAGCTTGCATGATCCCATGTCATTTTCTTGTTTACCATGGCTGGAAGTCAAAATAGACATGAATGTGATGTTTAGTTCACTGTTTTAAATCAGCTTTTCTTAGTCTTGTTATAATATTCTCAGTTCAAAATAGTGATCTAAGCGTCACATGAAATATTTCTTCCAGTAAAAAACAGAGTGGAGCTCGTTTAGCACAATTCCATGTCGTTTTTCTATAAAAAAAAACAGAGTGGAACTCGGTTAGAGAAAATCCATGTCGTTTTCTCATCTAGGACAGATTGTAAGTCAAAATGGATATGAAGAATATTCGGATTTATTCCTTTCCACTTTCTTATTTATGTATTCTAACTTTATTTTTTTTCAACATTTCCTCGGAAATAGTTCTCACAAATAAAGAAAAGGGAAGACATTTCCTTTTTAGATCCTTTTTTCTTGATAATATCCATTTGCGAATCTTCGAAAAAAAATATACAATTATACATATATATTTATATATGTATATATTTAAAATATATATATATATATATATATATATATATTACACATATGAAGCACACAACAGGAGACCTGTCGGCACAACAGGAGACCTGTCGGCTGGCCCATAATATGTACATGGTTGACAATTGAATCGCCGTTAATTCCATGTGCATCATTAAAAAAAAAAATGTTTACAATTCTTATTCAACTTTGAATATATATATATATATATATATATATATAAAATATCAAGTTTCAATATTTTATGACAAAGTAATCATTAGTTGTTCATTTGTAATCATCATTATCGAAATTTCTGGTTTATTTTTTAAAGAAACTTATAAAGATAAGTACGGTGAAATCTTCCAAACTTTGTTTAGAAATGATTAGTTTACCGCTTATGGTCAAGATTTCTATAAAAATAGGATACGTAACTTGCAACATTGTTATCGATATTTTTCATTTTTGTGAAATTGCATCCTAATTTTTTTTGTCCAGTCATTCTCTGACTAAATACAAAAAGGTGGAAGACTCAACGATCAATATATACAATGAACAAGAGAAAGCACAAAAATAATAATAATAATAATAATAAAGGAAAGAGCTTTATAATTCCTGAATTAATGATTTACAATATATACAATATTTTGATATAGGATATTTGTATCTAAATATAGCAGATATGATTTAAAGACAGCTGGGAGATTTTTGACTACCCATTTTCCTTATTTTGCCCCCTAAAGATGATGGTCGGTGGCAAAACACCAATCTTGACCCGAATTGTGTCTAGTTGAAGTTGAGGAAGAGGCTTTGTGAGAGCATCAGCAAGCTGGTCATTCAAGGAGACATGAGAGGCACGAAGTTCACCTCCTTAGACTTTATCACGAAGAAAGTGGAAGTCTATGACAATATGCTTCATGCGAGAGTGAAAAACAGGATTGGCACATAGACAATAGCACCAAAGTTGTCACAATAAACAACTGGAATAGCGGGCAGTTGAACTCCAAGTTCATGTAGCAATGATTGAATCCATGCTATTTTAGCAGTGGTGGAGGCAACTGCTCTGTACTCAGCTTCAGTGGAGGATCTAGCAATGGTTCTTGGCTTCTTTGAGCTCCAAGATATGGCATTATGGCCAAGAAACACAACATGAGCACCGGTGGAAATGCGATCATCCATGTTGCCAGCCCAGTCAGCATAAGAGAAACCATGAAGAGTCAATGATGAGTGGCGCTGGATGAATAGGTTGTGGTCAATTGTGCCACGAAGATATCGAAGCAAGCGTTTGACAGTAATTCAATGTTGGGTTGTTGGGCGATGCATGATTTGAGAAAATTTGTTGATAGTAAAAGCAATGTTTGGTCGAGTTAGGGATAGATACTGTAAGTCGCCAACAACAGATCAGTATTCTGTTGCATCAATAAGAGAGGTACCATCATGAAGTGTGGGAACATTGTTTGGAGCCATGGGTGTATGAATGGCATTGGTATCGAGCCTTTTAGTCTTTTCCAAGAGATCATATATGTATTTTTTGAGATAGCAGAAGGCCGGTTGATGTAGGGAGAACCTTTATGCTAAGGAAATAGGATAGGTCTCCAAGATCCTTGATCAAGAACTTGGCAGCAAGTTGAGCAGTGAAGTTGGCAAGTAGAATTGCATCACTACCTGTGAAAATCAAATCATCGACATACGCCAGAAGATACATGGTCAGGTGTTTTCATTGAAAAACAAAAAGGGAAGTGTTCGACTTTGTGTTTACAAACCCAACAGATAGAGGAAATTGTCGAAGCTCATGGTACCATGCGCGAGGTGCCTGTTTAAGCCCATAGAAAGCTTTCTTGAGATGACAAACAAAGTTGGGCTTGTTTTTGTCAACAAAACCCAGAGGTTGACACATGTAGACGTCTTCAGTTAGATGACCATGGAGGAAAGCATTGTTAACGTCCGGTTGTTTAAGAGGCCAACCACTTGATAGAGTAAGACAGAGAACTAGACGAATAGTGGCAGGTTTGATGACCGGACTGAACATCTCATGAAAGTCAACACCGGGGCGCTGATGAAAACCTTTCGCGATAAGGCGTGCTTTATAGCGTGCAATGGAGCCATCAAGATTCCTTTTGATTCAAAAGACCCATTTGCGTCCCACAAGATTTTGAGATGGATAGGGAGGAACTAAATTCCAAGTGCCATTACTTAAAAGAGCATTAAACTCATTAAGCATCACTTTGTGCCATTCAGGTTGTTTGAGAGCTTGGTTGATAATGGTAGATGTGACGCCGGTGGTGGAGTTATGTAGGGTGACAAGGCTTAACTTGTGAAGAGGTTTGTGGATGTGATTTTTTGCTTCTATTTTCATTGGGTGAATGTTAATAGGTGGTGATGGGGAGGATGCTTTTATTGGGTTGGGTGAATTGTTTGTGGAAGGGGAGGAGAGAGAGGGAGAAGAAGGAATGGCATCGGGATTACTTTGTAAGTGGTTCAAAGGAGACGATGTCAAAGCGATCGTGTTAGTACCATCCCAGGATTGTTTAGCCGATTGTGGTGATGATGTGGGAGATTTAGAAGAGGTTTGGTTTGGAAAGGTTGATGCAAGAGTGAAAGGCGTTAGTGAGATAGGTATTAGAAGGGAAAGTGAAGGGGAGGGTGCCTGAGAAGTTGACCATTATGAGATGGTGTTGTTTGTATGACGAGGAAGATCTAGTTGTTGATGTAAGAAAGGAAAGATTGACTCAACAAATGTGACATGTCTAGAGGTGAAGATTTTGTGAGTGTAAGGGTCAAGACATTGATATGCACTCTTGGTGGAGGAATAACCCATAAAAATGCATGGTAGACATTGTGATAACAAAGAAACCTAAAAATTTTTAATTTGAGATAGTTTGGTTTGTGCCCTAAGAGTTTTTCAAAGGATGATATCATGGATAGATTTGGCTTTGGCATGCAATTGATGAGATAAAGTGCAGTACTAAAGGCATAAGGCCAAAAAATGAGTGGCATGTGTGCGTGATGGAGAAGTGTGAGACCAGTTTCAACTATGTGATGATGGCGACATTCTAAGAATCCATTGTGTTTAGGTGCATGTGGTGCTGTGGTGAGGTGAGAGATCCCATTGGTTGGAAGAAAAGATTTAAGGGAGATATACTCACCACCGTTGTCAGTGTAAAGCTTAACAATGGATTGTTTGAAGAAATTTCCACTAGTGCTTTGCAGCGAATAAAAATATCATGAACATTAGACTTTTTCTTTAGATGATAAAGCCAGATAGAATGAGTGAAATGATCAACAAATATCGCATAGTATTTATAACCATCAATAGAAGAAACCGATGAGGTCCAAACATTAGAGTATAATAGCTCTACCAGACGAAAACTAGTGAGAGTTAAGCAAGAGAAAGGTAATTTCTGAGTTTTATTGCAATGACAAGAATTACAAGAAAATTTAGATAAATCTGATGATGACATGGGTAACATTTTATTGGACATAAGGTGACTTCGAATAGTGGACGATGGGTGACCTAAGCGATGATGCCATTGGTCAGCTAGAACTTTAAGAGAAGAAAATGCGACAATCGGCTGTGTGGATGGTAGAGAGCATGGCCACTTGTAAACACCATCCTTGGTTACCCCTTGTAGGATTATTGCCCTCGTGTGAAGATCCTTCACAAAAAAGGATGTTGGTGAGAATTCAACAGAAACATTGTTATTGGAGCATAATTGAAAAATAGAGATTAAGTTTTGTTTCATGGATGGAACACAAAGAATGTTATTTAAAAGAAGAGGCTTTGAAGAGGAAGGTAAAGATGTGGAACCGGTGTGGGTAATTGGAAGATTTGTACCATCTCCAATCATGATGTTGTCTGTTGCAAGATAGTCGGTATGGAGAGACAAATTTTGAAGATCAGAAGTGACATGATGAGAAGCCCCAAAGTCCAAAAGCCATTCACTAGAGGAAGGTGTGGTAGGGTTGCAAAATAGGCTTGAGAAGGATACGGATTAGAGTTGTTGGCTTGTGGAGTGTGATTCCAATGAATATATTTGTAAGTGGAGCACCTTTTTCCTGAGTGCCCTTGCTGGTTACAAAGTTGGCATTTCCCAAGGTAAGGCCGAGGAGATGGATTTTGTGATGGATTGTGAGAGAAGAGTGGGGTGGTTGCATTTTTTTGGTGGAATTGGCGATTTTGGTTATGAGGAGGTGGTTAGTTTGTATGATTTTGGCGGTTGTTTTTGAACGGGGTGGAATGAGATTTTTGCACGGGATTGGCGGAAGCCGCATGTTGGTGAGACTTTGCTTTTTTGCGCTTTGGACTTGATGTATGCTTCTTGGTTTATAAGTTTTTCGTGTAGCTCTTTGAAAGTGACCGCAGTTTCCCACACGCACAGGCCGAGCATAGTTCCTTGTAGTCATCATCCAAACTAGCTAGAATTTTCAACACAAGATCTTCGTTGTCAATTGGAGCATTGAACGTGGCGAGTTCATCGGAGATTACCTTGACTTGTTGCATATATTCAGTCATTGATTTTGTGCCTTTCTGAAGAAGTCGAAGATCTTCCTTGAGTTGATTCAAGCGGCCTCGAGTTGGCTTGGCATAAGTGTTCGCCAAGATTGTCCAAGCCTCACGTGATGTTTTGGTAGAGGCAATGAAAGGGACAATGTTTTCAGAAACAGAGCTAGCAATGGCAATTAGTATTAGTTGATCTTGATGAATCCAAAGAGAGTGATCCGGCATGGCAGTAGGAGGTGGGCATGGTCGTGAACTATCAATAAATCCCATGAGATCATACCCCAGGAGAATGGCATGAAATTGGAAACGCCATGATGTGTAATTTGAGGATGTCAATTTGATAGATATTTGTGTGGTAGTGTTGATGGAATAGAAAGAGGAAGTGTTTTTAAGAGAATTTAGAATTGTCGGTTGGAGTTGAGACACGACATGAGAGTGGGACTCATTTTGAGTGTTGGTTGGTGTTGATGGAGTCCTGGCCATTTGGGACGATCGGTTGCAGATACTTTTGAGAGCTCTATAGTGGCTTTTATACCATATAAAAGGTAGAAGACGTGAAATGAAAGGCTTAATTATATTACTGAAGACAACGAGTTACATTATATACAATGAACAAGACAAGGCAAAAAAAAAAAGAAAAGGAAAGAGCTATATAATTTCTAAATTACTGATTTACAATATATACAATATTTTGATATTGAATATTTGTATCTAAATATAGCAGATATGATTTAAAGATAGCTGGGAGATCTTTGACTATGCATTTTCCTTGTTACTAAAATTACTCACAAAATCAACTCAAAGTTGCTACTGGTCAATGGTCATAATTTTTTGGACCGAAGTAACATGTAAAATGCTTGTAAACCCCATAGTGATATAATAATACTTCCCATTGTGAATTTTGCTCAAAAGAATGTTAACGGTGTTTGACAAAATCGGTCTCAACTAAAACTTTTAGTTTGCTATGGTATCAACTTCTACTATGCTACAAAGATTAAGAAAAAAAATAAGCCACGGTGTAAGGTTTTCACATGCTACAATTTTCAATTTAAAAATTTCAATTTTAACCGTATTTTCTTGACACCCTAGTCATTATCCATGGTCAAATCCTAGCTCATTTATGAGGAGATCAAATTGAAATTTTTTAAAATTTTCCTTTCTTTTTCTTAAGCTCATGTATGCCAAGAATCATGGGCAACCATTGGACTTTGGGTTTTTATGGCTGTCCAGCCATAGAAAATTGGCATGATTTGTCGTATTCATGGGCAATTGATGATCATGGAGATTAGGGCAATGAGCGATAGCAAGGTAAAATGAGAGAACGCTTATTTGATTTACATGTTTGAAAAAAAATTATATTTTTATTAGTAAATATGGTAGAAAAAAGGTTGAATTATTCTTCAAACCTGCAAAACAAATAGCTTGAAAAGAGAGAAGGAAGCCCCACAAACAGTAGAGGAAAGGGGAAAAAAGGGATAGGGGAAAAAAGAGGAATAGGGTAAGGTTATGCTTATCAAATCATAAAGGAATACAAGGAAAAGATAATAGGATTGAAAAGGAAAGTAAAATAATAAGGGTGACTATCATTTTATTCTCTTTTTAGTGTTTATTTAATTATTTGATGGTTCAATAAGAAACAATCTCATTTTTTTTCTAGTGTTTGCTTACTTAACAATGCAGACTTTTTTACGTAATTAATAGCTATTAAATAAGAACATTTGAATTTAAACATTTAAATAAGTATGATATTCATTCTCTTTGATAGGGAATCAATATTAAATAAAATTTCCTCATTTCTTGTGTAGGGGTTCATAAAATTCTCATTATTGATTTTATAAGTAAACCTATTATTTAAAAGAAAAGATAATTACCCCTTATTTTTCATTTTCCTTTCATTTTTTCATTTTTTTTTTTGGTGTGGGGGAAGAGAACATACTCAGGAGACAATTTGCAAGGAAAATAGCTAATATTTGATAATGTTTGTCTAAAAATTTGACAGAAAAGAACATGTGCATTGCGCACGAATTACTAGTGAATTATTATTCAAGAATAATAAGGTAACAATTAAAAAAATAAAATGAAATTGAACAGAAAAAAGAATGTGCTTTTGATTAATAGGGTGCTTGGGAGGATGGTGAGAACCGTTGGTTAGAACTATTTTTATTGTAGCATGTGAGAGCTTTACACTATAATAATTTTTTTATTATTATTATAAGATATGAGAGTCTTATACTGTTTATAACTTAAAAATAGTGTAAATTATTTTTGTCAAACACAAGGTAAATATAATTGACCAAACTTACCACTAAAATGCTAAAAAAAAGGTCAGAGACTATTTGCACTATTCTTTTTTTAAAATGTTTGACTGTGACCTGTTGCTCTTGGTTACAACAACTTACTGTCTTATTTGCTTTTTGGGCCTTCTATGAATACATTGAAAGTGGACAAAGCACAATTTGTTTTTATTGAAAAAAAAAAAAAAATCAGAGTAGACTGTTCAAATTATAGTAAACTGTTCAAATTTATTTTACTATAATATTTTTTTAAAATTTAAATTGTTATAATATTTTTAATTTCTATTATTTTTTCGTAGCTGTTAAATTTGTAGATAAAGCCCCCTACTATGCATAGGGGACGCCAGATTCCCGCGTGTTGCACACGCGTTCGTCTTAAGCAAACAGCAATAAGCCTCTAAGAGCAGGGGATTCGGAAATATATAAATCTGTTTTTGATTAACTGGGTAAAATATTCATAAAAATAGTGGCATTGTTCCTTTGAAAAGTGCCTTAATGGCATACCACCAACAAAGTTAGATATCTCCTGACCAATAACAAAACTAACAAGTGAATTAAGAAGAAAACATTTCCTAATTTTCTTAAATTGGAACAAAAGAATTCTTACACCCTGAATAAATATATAAAAGGTTAATCTTGCAAATAAATTCAAAACTTTACCCTTAAATTTTTTCCGAGTTTTAAAACGTTCTAAACTTAAACTTTGATCTATATTCTCTATTTTTGATTGCATGAAAACAGTTTAAATCTCTATCTAATAGTTTGCAAGTCACATGTTATATCATGTAAAAGAAAATTTTTGCATTACAAAAAAATTAAGGATTAAGAGGCAAATGACCTTTTTAAAATAGTTTTAAAATAAATAACCGTAACGTTTTAAAATTAGACAAATGACTATTTATCAATGATAAACTTGATTTTAGTGAGTTTAATACCAATAAACATGAGAAGTTTATTAATTAAACTCAGTTTGTCACCTATAAACTTGTCAAGTTTATCAGTAATAAATTTAAGTTTATCGAGTTTAACACTGATAACCTGCTAAAGTTTATTAGTTAAACTCAGTTTATCACTGACAAATGACTATTTATCTAATTTTAAAAAGTTATCGTCATTTATTTTAAAGAGGTCATAAAAAAGGTTACCCAACCTAATTTCTCAAAAAAATAATTAAAACTTTAGAATGGTAAAAAAAAAAATATAGTATTAAATAAAAAAAATGAATTCCTCTTTTAGAAGTCGTATAAAGTGGAAAGTAGACTTGCTCAGTTGGTATTGTTTTAAGAGTTTTTGGAAATGTTTTTGTATGTTTTTTGAGGCAAAAATCTTAAAAATACTTAACAAAATTCCTCAAAAATTCTTATGTTTCAAAAAAAAACTATTTTCAACTATTTTAAAAACACTACCAAATGTATGCTGTTGGACTCAATCGTCATTGATTTTATTTGTTGAATTATGACTAACCTCATCACAAAACTTTCTAGTTCCTCTCACTAGACCAGAAAAATTCAAGTTTGGAATTTGACTAGTTGTTCATAAGTCAACAAACGCATCTAAAAAACAAGCACATTTAAAGGCTCACAATTCACATAAAAAATTGGCCAACAAAGAGAAAAACAATAACCCATCATCAAGTTCCTTCTTAATCAATGAATAGTTAGATACACAAAAAATTTGAGCAGTGCATCTCAACTATGACCAAGATTGGTGATTCTTTACATTTAATCCAAATTGAACTCGGACTCTTCTAGTGAGTTTGCTTTCAAGCAATTAATTGAGAGCGTTTACCATAAAAACATTTATTCTCCATTGGTAAGAACTGTTAGATTAACTTTCAATGGTTTGATCTGTGAGCAGTAGCAGTTTTGCGTTGCATTCTCACAAATCGGGCGATTGAAGAATTAACCATCGGCTAAAACAACAGTTCCTATCAACAAAAAAAAATGCTAGTTTTTACTGTAAAAGTTCCCCTAATTAAGAACAATAGAACCAACTATCTTTCCGTCAATCAAGTCAGGTGTAGAACGTTCGAAACCTATGTGAGATTGCCTCGCAATTAATCTGCAGAAGTAAAACTGTATGAAACTCATTGTGCGCATCATTGTAGACAAGAAATCATCATCTAGTCATAAAGGCCTTCCTCATGCCATATGTCAACCAAAAAATCAACCATCTCCTGCAAAATTTCAAATGAAAATGATGAACACAATAGAGAAACATAACCGAAAGAAAGAACAAAGAGCTGTGGAAGAAACCTACAGCCAAGGGTATTGGCTGCTGAAAAGGCTCTGTGGATAGAAGCAGATCCTCATAAGTCGTGGTCCAGCTGAAAAAAAGAAGACGACGATTCCCAAAACAAGAACGAGAAAGATTTGATAACTTCGCGTGTGAAAATATTTTACTTTGAGAAACCTACCCCAAGTGTAGAAACCTACCCCAAGTGTAAGTGATAAAGTATCTCCCAAAAGATGGCCAAAAAGAAAGTAAACGAAGACTGCCAAATGAGAGTGAATGCGACAAGTTGTGTTTTTCTCATCAGTCATAAAGCTTGTTAGAACATATAGATGACATAACTTAATAAGAAGAGAAGCATATTATTTAACAGATGCAAATCATGAATCCGACATGCACAACCAGCATTTGCACCCCCAATTCAACAATATCAGTAACTTTTGAAGAAACTTGGAATAGAGATTTTTACCTCATTATTGGTTCTCTAGGGGCTCTTTGTGGTTTGTGAGACTGATCAGCAACCCATTCTCTTCTCATGTTTTGCCAAGCTATCTCAGCTGCATATAGTAAGGAATCCACATCATTAACCAAGACCAAAAGTTATCTCAGAAAACTTTTGCAAGAGGCAAGAAAATCAATATTTTCAGAGTAGTTGTAGCACCATAAGAAGGACGCACCATGAGACTAATGACAGATGATGTACTCAACAGAAATACCAATGCTACGCTTGGTCGCAATTTAAACCATGGTTCAAACCTTCTTTCAATAATGTTCTCTCTCTCACAAAAATTTCGATTCCTGTTCCAACCCATGAAGGAAAGAGGTACTAAGGCTTATTCTAAGATTGTTGTGCCTTTGAAAGAATTTCCGCTTTTACTCGTAACAAAAGGAGAAGTAGAAGCAAAGAGTAAAAGTTTTAAAACTCCAGCTTCTCCAAATAACTGTAAAAGTGCATTGGTGCCTGTGCAAAGTACTTATCAACACTTTTAGCAAACACACTACTTATATCGTGTTATGCACAAAGGACTTTTGAAGCCTACAAAAGCAATACAAAATTGGCCCTAAATTCACCTGGGTGAACTATTGTACAAACCAAAATCCTGAGTGCATTGAGAGTTACAACAGGATCCTTCAAAGACTACCTCACAGCCAATATTTTCTCGCTTGTTAACTAATACTACCAAACTCTGTGCCCACCATAATTCGCAATTATAGAGTGTGAAAACAGCTGCTTTTCGCAATTTCCAATTTATTTCTACAAATGGTAAGCTGATAATTGAAAGGGCAAGCATGATTTGAAGAAAGATAAAAGACACATATATACCATGGTTAACAAAGACATCTTTCATGGTCGGCTTCTCTGTGCTAGTAGCTGTGTTTGAAGCCTCTGATGATTGATTTTCACGTGAATTAGAGTTAGAGTTACTACCATTAGTTTCCATCCTCTACAGACGACACAACCATCGCCTTCTATATCACTAATCTGAACAAAAGCAAACAGAACCACCATGCTTGTGTAAGTAACTTTCACAAGTTTCACTAGAAATATCCGACTTAAACTTATCGGATAGATACAAGTGAGGAAAAGGAAAGCAATTCATGCCTTGTAATATACACTTAATAGTTTCATGATACAAAATCCTGCAAAACATATTATAGCCTTTGAAACCATAAAAAATCGAAGCGAAAACCGCAGATATCGAAACAGATAAAAGCAAATCCCTGCTTTTTCCTGTAATTTAACATATAATCTAACCTCTGCATCCCTTAATCTACACCATTATTTACATCGTTGTATACTAAAATCCCTAAAATCCTTGTTTGTTTGAAAGTGTACAGTCTCTTGCTGCAAGAAAACTATTTACAATTACCAAAAGAGCACAATTTTGGCTATTCAAGCTCACTCTCACACAATTCCTTGTCTTGCCAATATCATATATTCTAATCAAGTCACTAACGGACTGCACAAAAAAGATATATATATATATATATATATATATATATATATATATAACGACAATAAACTGAACTCTTGAGACCCCAAAACTCTGTTGAGCAGAAAAAACAAACAGAAACAAAAAGAGTCCCATGTCCCTTCAAAAAAAACATAATAATGCCTTCAAAACATTTATTAAAAAAAAAAAAACCAAAACTTGATCATATAATAACCAAAACCCAAATTGAAAATCAAGGATGTGAATGAAAATCTTTGAACCAAAAGAAGCAATGCCCTTGATATATAAAAGATTTCCCACAGGAGGGAGGAAGAGAGAACTGCCCTCGAGGACTAAAACCCACATACAAAAAACAAAAAGAAAGAAAAAAAAAAAAGAACGTTGAGAAAAAAAAATATGGAAAAAGACCAAGAAGGTAGAAGCCATACCTAAGATTCTTTGAACAATGAAAAGTGTAGACTCTGTAGAAGTCTCTAAACAATTCTAATTGGTTGAACTTGAACTTCGTAGAAAAAAGCAGATCTGATTATGTATTATGTAGATCTCTTTTCAAAGGTTGTTTCTTTTTTCTTTTTTTCTTTCTTTTTTTTTTTTAAATTTTGGATTAGTAAAAGAGAATAACGGGTGATTGAATCAAGGTCATTTTCCTTTACGTATTTATGATTTATTTAATTATTTTTGCGTTAGGGTGGGAATTGCTTGGGTCTGAATACCGCAGATTGTCAGAAGTCTCCTCTGGTGAGGATGTACGAGCGATGTGATGATAATCTGAGTTCCAGATCAGATTTTGATATGAATTCCTTCTCACATGTCACCTTGTAAATATGTAAATAATTTATTTTTAAAATAAATAATAATCATTTATAGGTAAATAAATTATTTTTATTTTAAATTTATTTATTGTATAAATAAAAATTATTTACACTATAAATAAAAAATAAATAAATTATTTATACTATAAAATTGTGTTTAGTATAAATATTTTTCAAATATGTTATTTATTACTATTAGTTTTGAAAAAATGTTATTCATTACAATTTCTCTTAAAAATATATAGTTTAGAAATAGGGTCAAAACTATATAGTTCAAAAAAAATGTTAAGATAACTAGACTTCTAAAAAATGAGACAAGCATATGTCCTTAGGAAAACTTGGCAAAAAAACATAAGAAATTATCTGGTATAAAAAAAAATACTCTTGAATGGCACCTGTTTTAGTAGAAATTTCTCGATTTCGAAATGCATCGAAACCTTGGATAGTAAAAAAAAAAAAAAGTGGGATGCTATGTTATCAAGATTGGATTTTATATTCAAATGAACCTCGTAAAAATAAGAAAGTAGGTTTTTTAGCTATGGGCCTATAAAAAGAAAATTTGGATAGGATCCTCATATAATCTCCTCCATCTAATGGCCTGAAAACCTAAGGGTTCTTCTAAAAGGTTCATCCACAGAGGGTGAGTTAGGGCCTAAGAATAGGCCCAAAAGTGTAGTCTGCAGACAACAAGTGAATATTCTTGTACTGCCCCTCATTGGTCCCGAGGTCTTTTTTTCATAATAAAGAAATTATCATATTAAATAGAAAATTAATTTGATTTTGCAGTTTGAAAGGAAAGAAAAGAAAAAAAGAAAGCTCCGTTGATTGAAAGTAGTCAACGCATATGAATTAAACAAGTCAAAGATTTTGAAAGATGGACTATGATGAGTTAAGCTTAATAAACAAATATGAGATAGAAAAAACTACACGAAATACACCTTATAAACACTTAGAAAAAACGACACGAAATACACCTTATAGACACTCCTTATTAAAAATACTTTCTTCTTCTTAATTTTTTAAAACTGCCCCTTTCTTGATTTTACTTTTAAAAATATTAATTACACATTTACTATTTTACCCATTATAATTCAATCTAAAAAATTAGAAACCCTACTTCTCTCTTTATTCCCTCATGAGGGAATGAGAAGGGAGAATAGTTTGGACTTTTAATAAATCACCAATTTATAATAAAAAGGGCAGTTTTAATAAGTGGTGTGCTAAATGACATTTTTAATAAGTTGAGACATTTGAGGGAAATTCTTGTAAGTTACCTTATGAGATATTATGGGAGAAAATTGCATGTTACACCACACTTTTAAAGTTGTGTGTATTCATGCCAAATGTAGCAAAAGTTATACTATACTATTATTTATATTATATGTTAAGTTATACCACAAAAAACATGTGTGGTATTTATAAAAAGCAAATCTTAAAAGGTAGAATTTATCAAAATTTCTAGATAATTATATATTATGCCACACTTTTAAAGTTATGTCTATTTATACTACACTTAAAAAAGTTTATGCCACACTATCACTCATATTATATGTTAAGTTATACCACAAATGAATACTTGTGGCATTCATAGAATGTAAGTTTTAAACGATGACATTTTCGAAAATTCCTTATAGTTTGGAGGGTTGACCCAGTTGAAAATACAAGCCCAATGTCACTTATCTTTGCATGTATATGCTACAAAACTTTAGACTTGCCTCGATTTAGGAGAATTTCATAATTATGTTTTGAAACATACCTTTTATAAATTCCACGCATATCTAAATGTGATAGAACTTAAACATACAATATAAGTGGTAGTGTGGCACTTTTTAAATGTGACATAAATAAGCACATATTTAAAAGTGTGACATAATACATTTATGCCATAAAAAATAACTACAAAAAATACCACGTCACATCATTAGATTATATTTAAAAATAATAAATATACCCTCAAGGTACCAACCAGTATCTGGTGTCCGCTATAGTTACCAGGCGGTATCCGATGTTCGTAGTAATTATTGCCGATATCTAGTATTCATCGGGAACCACCATTTATCGCAATGATCGCCAATGAAATACTTGAAAAAGTTTTAAAAAATCCCAAAAATTACTCAAATTTAAAAAAATCAGAAAAGGACACAAAATTACATAGAACATCAAATACCAAAAAAAAAAAAAAGACGCAAACTAAGTACAACAAATCAAAAAAAAAAAAAGAGAGAGAACGAGATAACCATAGAGATTGATTGCCATGAAGAGCTCCATCGTGGCGGAGATTGAGCGTGATGAGGAGAGATCTCTCCACACGAGAACGAGATCTAAATAATCTCTCATCATGTAGAGGAGATCTTTCTCGTCGTGCAGAGGAAAGAAAGGAGCACACAAACAGGGAGATCCGTGAATCTTTGGTGAGGGGTGGATTTTACGAAGGGTCTATAAGCTCTACATGGCAGTTGTTGCTTAGGGCAAGGGAAGCAACATCAGCAGAGAAGCCTCCCCGCGATTTCACTAATGACCGCCATTGACGATAGTTGGTGAGAGAAAGGCTGGTAGGTTTGAAGCTAAGAGAGAGAGTTGAGTGTAGTAGGGCTGGAAGGTAGGAGAAAGAAAGTGAAAAGAAAAAAAAAAACCTAGATTTAGTTTATGAGTATTTTGGCTAACATACTAAATTTAGTTATGCTACTGTGGCATATTTTTAAATAAATTTTGAATCTATGGTATAAATAATTTTAGTTGTAAAATATGTGGTATGTAGTACGAATACATTTGAAAGTTAAGTCAACACACAGAAAAAGTAATATATTAGATGTATCCCCTCTCTCTCTTAACTTGTTTATTTTTGCTCCTTTCCTTTTTTTTTTTTCTTTTTTTATTCTTTTTTTCCTTTGTATATCCTTATATACCATTCTCTTCATTTTTTTTTCTTATTCCTTTTATCTTTACGACCTTATATATATTATTTTAGAGATACAACAATGGGCCAGGGCCCGTGGGCCGGCCCGAGCCCGTCCTGCTACAGTGATGGACCGGGCCGACACGGCCCATAAATACTGGTGGGCTAGGCTAGGCCAGTATATGTCAGCCCATGGGCCGGCCCGGCACGGCCCCATAGAGAATTGTGGGCTGGGCTGGCCCTTCTAGGCCTATAATGGGCCGGCCCACTGGCTCAGGCCGGGACGGCCCATCTAGGCCCACAATGGGCCGACCCATGTAAGGCCCATACAGGCCCACAATGGGCCGGCCCACCAAAGGCCCATTGTGCGCCAATTTCATATAAATATATAAATATATTTAGATATATTTTTTCATGTCCATTCACGGGTGAACATGGCTGAGTATGGCGCCTTCTCTAGTAAATCATGTAAGGTCCATTGTAAGTCATGTATTATCACATCAAAAGACTATACATTTAATATATATATTATTTAATACATATAAGAATTAAATATTATATAATGAGTGAATATGACATTAGATTTCCTCAATGCATATCACATCACAATAGGCCTAGCAAGTTCTTTTTCTTTTCTTTTCATTTCTTTTTATTTTTTTTATTTTTTTCTTGTACGCATGCTTTGCTTTTGAGAAGTAAAGTTGAGAATCAGATGCTGAATCTGTAGGTCATGTATTATCACATCAAAATACTATAATTTAATATATATATTATTTGATACATGTAAGAATTAAATATTATATAATATATATACATGTCATATTCACCCATGAGTGAACATAGCATTAGATTCCCCCATTCACATCACATTGCAATAGGCTTGACAAGCTCTTTTTCTTTTCTTTGCATTTTTTTAATTTTTTTTCTCATAGGCATTATTAGTATGTATGGAGCATAATTATTACCCTGACGCATATTGCCCCTATGCAGAGGTTGCACGCGGATCGACCTTTGCGATAAGGTCGACGTGGGGGTTGGAAGGGGGTGGTAAACTCTCCTCTCGGGGGTTGTAGGGGGCGGAGCCCCCTGGGCAAAAATTTTATATGCAAGTTTATTTTACATGAGGGTAGTTTAGGTTTTTTACATAAGGCATGCTTTGCTTTTGAGAAGTAAAGCTGAGAATAAGATACTGAGTCTATAGGTCATGTATTATCACATCAAAATACTATACATTTAATATAAATATTATTTAATATATATAAAAATTAAATATAATATAGTTTATACATGCCATATTCACCCGTGAGTGAACATGGCATTAGATTCCCCTATGCAATTATAAAGGGACAAGCCTAACATAGAGGCTCAGAAGGAAGGCTTACAATGCACAAAGCTGAGACGTTAAGTCTTCAGTAAATTGTCTAATCAAATCAGACTTGAAAGAAAAAAATAAAAAAAAAAGATTTAAAAAATAAAAAATAATAAAAAATAAACTTTTTTACCTATAAATAAATGTAGAACATTCACAGAGATACTCATCAACAAACTTCTAAGATCTTATGTATTGTCTTTTTTTTAGATTATTTAGAGTTCTTCAAAAAGGAAAAAAAAACTTGAAGGTATAATTTATTTCATTTGTTGTTCATTAATTTTGTATTGTTATAAGTTAATTTTATTGTATAATTATTTTATTTAATTTTTATGTTACGTTAATTTATTGTTATTTTTTATTGAAGCTATGGCATCATCACATAAAGGCACAACCAACATTTCACATTTGGTGATCAATAAAGAAGAACAATTTAATGATCCACCAGAAGAAGTTGGAGTTGACTTACTATCTCAAGTTGATGGCTCCTATGAAGTCACTCGTAAGGGCAAAAGAAAAATTCAATGAACTTCACCAGTGTGAAGTTACTTTGATCTAGTGACAAGTACAAATGAGAATGGTGTAACAGAAGAGCGTGCAATTTGCAAAGTATGTAAACAAGACTACATAGATAAATCCTCTTCTAGCACTGGTCACTTAGAGATCGCAAAAAATGCGAAGCTAAGCATGGTGTAGGCGGTGTTGATTGCTGTCAACAAACATTTCAATTTAGCCCTGATGGTAGTGTTACCAATTGGTCATATGACCAACAAAGAGCTAGAGAATGGCATGCTAGATATTTGGCTAGTGCTCAACAACCAATTAGTCTTGCTGATGATCCAGCCTTTAAGGAGTATATTCAAAATGCTTATAATCCATAACATAGGCATGTTTCAAGAACTACCACAAGAGCTGACACCATGAAAGTTTTTTATTCAATGAGGGAAAAGTTAGTAACTGAATTTAGTTCATTCACTGCATCTGTTGCACGCACATCTGATTTGTGGGAAGGTCGTACCAAAACTAGTTATATCTGTATAACTGCACATTATGTGGATAAAGATTGGTCTTTTCAAAAAAGGTTAATTGCTTTTCGACCAATGCCTTATCAGCATGACGCCAAGGCCATTCATGATGTCATCATGGAATTTTGTGATTTTTATGGCATTAAAGAAAAGGTTTTAAGCCTCACATTTGATAATGCATCTACTAATACTGTTGCTATTAACCTTTTCAAAACAACATTGAGACCACAACATGGTGAAACACTTTTTCACCAAAGATGTGCTTGTCATATTATTAACTTGTGTGTTCAAGATGGCATGAAATTTTTTCAAGGTTATTTGGAAAGTATTCGAACAGCCTTGGGTTACATAGCAAGTTCTGGCTCTCGAATTGAAGAGTTTGCTAAACTTTGCAAGAGAGCAAGCATGAAACCCAGAAAACTTCCAACTGACATAGGACACCGGTGGAATTCAACATATTTGATGTTGAACGCATGCCTACCATACAAAGAGGTCGTAACCGCGTATTACAACTTGAAGAATCCAATTGAGCTGCTTCAAGAATTTGATTGACAAATTGCTTCATGCTTCTACAATTTCTTAAAGGTTTTTAACGAAGCCACCCTCCAACTCTTAGGTGTGTACTATCCCACCTCTCCTCATGCATTATATAAATTGTATGACATTGCTGCAACCTTCAATATGCATAGAGATTTTG